>JABSTQ010003152.1:0-106035 GCA_013358835.2 Ixodes persulcatus
CACCGCCATTTTTTTACTTCTTATTTCGCTAAACGTAAACAACGTTGAGTTTCTGTAGTCTCGAAACAGCGGCAACACAGTGAGACACTTATGTTTCCGTTCATGAGAGGAGTCGGAGGCTGAGCGGGATGGTGGTCGTGATGGCTGTCGCTCTCTTTATTTGGGTGTTTCATATTTTGAAGTTGCGAGCAGGAAGTGTGCGTTGCTTTTAACGAAACACGAGTTCCCGCGACAAAATGAAACGCATCAGACCGGCATCGGATGCCGGAGACTCGCCGTTGAACGAGAGCGGTGGGCGCTCCCTGGCCCTAACGAGGATTAGCGGCGTAGAGCGCGCGCACGACCGGCGAGTGTGACAAAATGGTCGACGAAAACAGCGCAGGTTACCATGGTGACGCGCTACCCTTTGTCGCCCTCTTTTTTTTTCCTTTTCCCAAAAGCCCTAGCCCCTTCCCTCTTCCTTTCCCTGGGCCCCCGTACATTCCAGCCAACGATAAGCTCAGACGGCGTCAGTTCAAAGTTGCCGACAGGTCTCCTGTCAACACACATACACCGCGACATCACGAGGTCCCCCGGTTCTCCCAAATCAGTCGCAAAGCCGCCAACAGATCCCCTGTCATGACCTTGTCGCCCTTGCTGCGCCAGTCGAGGTAACTGCATCTTGAACTGGTGCTCTCGTTGGGCCCGAGATCTCTCGAGAGCTTCCCGCAAAGCCCGCTAGCCCGCAACGCAAGATCCCTAGCGTTGCGTGCGTACGCAAAAGGCTAGCTCTTTTATTGCGTTCTGCGCATGCGCGCTCACCACCCGCAATTTCCATGCGTACGCAAATTTCTAGAGTACGGTCCACTAGAACTCTCTAATATCGCTGGCCGTGAACTGCCAGCGTGTTGCGGTCGCTCCGAGTTCGTGGCCTTTCATTTAATGTAAGGAGCATCCGCTTTCTGACGGTGCGAACATGTTGCGCATACACTACTATGAAACCCGAGATGAAAAATTAAAACAAAAACGGTCAAGGCGAAGGCAGCTGGGGGTTTATTGACCTCAAAGCGTGAGTGAATACACATTCCGGCAAAAAGCTAGAAAGAAAAAACACTTCCCAAAGCCCAGAGTGTTTACAGGCGGTCGTCCGGCTGGTTAATCCTCGCTAAGGTTCACCACACCACATAGACGGAAAATGGGCACGCAAATGCCCAAAAAGGAAACATCCCCCAACAGTACTAGAACTATTCCTACTTTTGACTGAACCCCCGTAATTTTCTTCTTAATACAATCCGCTTAACATCAAACCGGATGTCAGGGCAATGAAGAGAAACAAATAAACATAAAATAAACTACACCAACGAGTATGTCTCCCGTAAAGCGGGACGTACACATAAAGGTCACGTACAAACTATAATCTGCAATCCCTGCGCCATACTCTTCCATCTTTGTTAAATACATGTCTCACCAATAACATAGATATATATTCGGCTAGCAAGAAGACATCTTGTCGTATTTTATTTAGTTGTTTTTTGTTGTATTTTCATTTTTTAATGAATTGTAGTATTTATTTTCATGTATCTATATTCGGCTAGCAACAAAGACATCTTGTCGTACTTTGTTTAGTTGGTTCTTGTTGTATTTTCAATTCTCAAATGAATTGTAGCAATTATTTTCATGTATCTATATGTGTGCGTACTGTGTATTCATTTTTTTTTGTTTCTCTATTGAATGCTGCTGCCTGTAAACGGGGGAGCCTGAGCCCAGTCAAGCTGTTCTTGAACAGCTTTTTGCCTAGGCTCCCCTCCAGAATTTCTGGAGAATAAAAAGATTTGATTGATTGATTGATTGATTGATTGATTGAAAGAACGCGGTGCAATATGTTTGGTAAGGCACTTTAGCCACGCAAATGATTCTTTAGACAGATTGAGTGATCCGACTCTGAGGAATTCGTCTTTCCATATTAAAAAGGGAAATATCACGTCGGTGTCATATCGTTGGAAGGGGAAGGAAGGACAAGTCCATGACCGCGCTCCAGACCGACTAATCTGGTCATTGTTAGCGGTCCCGAAGGATGCAAAAACTATCTTTAAGGAAAAGCAATAACTGCTGTCTCAAAATGTAAAAAAATAAATGTATATATATATATATATATGTATATATATTCTGGTAGCAAAACGGGAATCCTGTGCGATTTCGGGCTACGATGAAATAACTTCCACTTGGAAAGGGATACAGTTTATGGACTGCGAGAAAGAATTGCGCTCGTCTTATGGAAAGCATGCAAGGAAAATTTGATTTACGCTTAGCACCCACTCAGGGCTCGTCAAAGTAGCTGTCTGTCATTCGTATGCAATGCACTAAAACATACTTGTTTTTATTGTGTCTGAGGTTTACATAGCAATCAAACAAGCGATTATAATGTCAGCTGGCTACAGTTTGAAGTTCAGTTACAAAAGCCCCCAAATTGTTTCAAAGTTAAATAGTGTACTTCCGTGCTTCTCTGGTTTCTCGCGTAAATAAAAAAAAACAAAAAAACTTTTGCCCAAATTTTTTTTTTTTTTTGAGTGCTGCTTTTAGAACGGACTTCCGGATGAGATAGATAAAACCGTTTTACTTCGAACATAAACAAGGATGTAACAAAAAATGTAAGGTTCCGTCATTGGGCTGCGTTCCGGAGTTGTTTACGAGGTTCGGTGTGGTCCCGACATGTTCATGTGTTATGACCGGCTCACGGAACAAAACGTGAATGCTAAAATTAGACTCCTAGTGCCGCACTTGCGGATCAAGGTAATTTACATTCCCCTCTTTAGAAAAAAAAGCTCCAGCTTTCAGCGAGGCTTTTTTTTTTTTCGATGTGTTTTTACTTTTAATGATTTTCAGATTTAAAGGGGCCATGAAATTAAATAAAAAATTGGTTTGGGCTGGTTGGTACATATCAATTAAAAGATTAAAAGGCGTGACTAAGGTGGTTTATGAAATTCCTTTTAGTTGCGGCCAAGTTTACATTGGTCAGACCGGCCGATGCCTTAATGAAAGAGCGCGGGAACACAAGCTAGCCGGACGAATAATTCGGGTGAGCATCTTGCGGAGCACTGTAAACGATGCGGGTGTGAACCTTTGTTAGAGCACACAAGGTTTATTAAGAGAGGGAAGAGGATGGAAAGGGGATTAATCGTAGCTTTCGGTATACACAAGCGGCTGACAAATGCGTAAGCAGCCATCCCTTTATCAACTAAACAAAGAAATTTAGTTTCTTGAGGGCTGCGTGTGATGAGCGATGCGATCCTTTATCTGTTGCATGTGTTTAGGCGATGAGGATCAACAGTTTGACAATGTTTCGTGTTTTATTAAATCAGTTGGACTTTGACGCTTGTCCGTTTCGTACGTGGTTCATTTTTCGTCCTGTTCTGTTCACGCCTTTTATCCTTTTAATCAACATGAAATGAATTTTGGGCTGGGATAAATGATTTTACATTGGGAGTTTACTATTCGCATATCGTTTAGTGGGCCGAAATAAAAAGGGTAGAAAGTCAAAAGCCAGCTTCTCGGTACCAACATTTGTAAATATAGGGGACTATTTTGTACCTCATTTCCCTTGAAAGCTCTTCGCCTTTTCATTGTGATACATCCGCTGTACTCAGAGCATGTCAGCGTTACCCCAAGCACGTCAACGGTCCCCAAAGCACGTCAGCCGACCCGAGCTCTCGCATTGGACACGAGAACTGTGTCATTCGGATGTATGCGCTCGTCAACAATTATTTGGATTCGTGTTCGTGGTCAATTAGTGCCCTGACGGAATTTATTATCACTTGCGAATGACAAGATATATGATGTGCTCAAAAAGCACGGTGAAAGCTTCGAGTCATCGCACCGGTGCAAAAGCATGTCACGACCACGTGATTTTTCAATCCGCTTTTAAGTTGAGGATTAAAGCTAAGGAAGAATGAAAAATAATTTCATGACTCCTTTAAGCGGATTACAATATGAATATAAATGCAAAGGGGGGGGGGGGGGGGTATTACATGAGTGGATGCTCTGCTAATCTTTGAGGATGTCACGTGGAGCGAAAGCTCGCGCTGCAGAACTCGGGGATCCTGGGTTCAATACCCATTCCTGCCCGTTTCGATCTGGATGAGCATCGTACCGACGTGCGGTCGTGTATCGCTACTGCGTGATGCACCTTAAAGACCCCAGGCTAGCGGTTTTACTGCACTGGCTAAATTGCTCATCTACAGCTTGGAGACTCGTCGCCCGTAGAGGCAGACCAAGTTCTAGGCTGTATAAACATACACATAACCCCCCCCCCCCCCCCAAATTGGGTGGTTATTATTTTTTTTTTGACTCAGCGGCACTGTAGCCTGATAGTGTTCATAAAGGCCCTGTCACACTGAGGCAACACGACGGTAACAGCAACACAACACGTTGCCCCACAGTCGGGCAACTTGTTGCTCGCTCCCCGTGTTTTTCGACATACCTGTCACATCGCGGCAACAGCACGACAACATGAACGACAACTGAAGTGTTGCCTCGGTATGACAGCCCTCGGCAACAAAAACAGCAGCAACTTGTGTTGGACAACGTGTGTTGCCCTGATCGCTGGCTGAGCGAATTTCGGGCCGGCAACACGACAACATAGTTAGCTTCGATGGTAGAGCTAGTTCCCTATCAATAACGTCTTGCTCAAATAAAGGCTTGGAAAACGTTATTTAACAATAATTAAGGCTGGAGTGCAGCTAAAATAATTTGAGGAATATTTTTACTGCGTAATTACGGAAAACAATTTTCAAAATGGTCACAGCTACGGTCGTGACCGTTCAGACTGGTTTTGAAATTAGAACTGCCGAGGAGACCAGCTCACATTACTAATACTGAGATAAAATGGCATGCCTACTCACCCGGTGATAAAGTATAATAAAAATAATCCAGAAAACCAAAGATTGAAAAATCGAAGCATTAAAACGACCACTCTGATCATGATTGTTGATGCTTGGAACTTGACAAAAACAGCCGCTACCAGACAACTGATTTGTTTCAAAAATACCCAGGAGGTTTTGGCGAATGAAGCTATCACTTAGCAGGCGGTAGGCAAATGGACAGCGTTGAAAAATATTTATTCCACCGATTGTTATGAGGGCCGATCGTGTTGGTGTCGCAGTTTTGAAGCACTGTCATTCAGCTCAACACCAGGCTACAAACGACGTTTTGGGGTACTGCCGGTGCTAACTCAATTTTACAGTAGAAATAGGAATTGCATGAAAGAAAGAAGCGGACAGAAACACTTCATACGGTGGCGTAAATCCCGAACATAAATCAGCGATGTCACTTTCCTTGGTTAGGGCTATCTGCTTTGTCAGCGAATGAAGAACAGTTTGATAAAATAAAGAGTGGAAAATACTCCCCGTGTCAAGTTTTCTAATCACAGTCACTTGTTGATGTCGTACCGTGGTAATTTCCGGCCCTTCAAAAGCACTAGCACTTGTAAGAGTCACATTTCCAGCGATCCGCGCCTCACACGAACGATGGTAAACAATCAAGATGGCGGAGTGTTCCCCGTGTTGTCCCGCCGTCAGCGCAGTGTGACAGGGTTGTCGGACAACAAATCGGGCAACACGGTTGCCGGGCGGCAGCAACTTGTTGCCGTACTGTAGTTGTTACCTCGATGTGACAAGGTCGCCGGCAACACGATTTCCCCGTGTTGCCGGATAGAGTTGTCCATTTCGCACCAGTTACCCCATTAATGAACCACAGGCAGCAGTAAAGCACGTGAACAATAGGCAGTTTCATGATACTCTTCAAACATATGATTTCGGAACTTTTCAAAAGAAATGTCATTAAAACGACGGTCGTCGCACAGAGCTTCGCATAAGTCGACGGAGCGGTGCTGGCGGGGCCGGAGAACTCCAGAACAAGGCGGTGGCGCCCTCTACTAGCATGCACAGAAGGAGTAACCTCTGCGGCCAGCATCTGGACTCTGGTTACCATGCGCTTTTAGAAAGCTTGTTTTTTTGCATAAAAACAAATAAACAAATTTTTTTTCTAAAAGCTTTTATTGGAGATAGGTGCAAAATAGCAAAGACGTGATGATTTTTAAAAATTCGAGTTTACAAAGTTTTGCGGTACAATTAATATTTTGATTCTAAAACCACGAATCACCGGAGATTTTAGGTAGCGCGTCCTGACTTGGGTGCGTGCTGACTTCTGTAGTAGTTCACGATACGTCTGCTTGCGAGCGGGTGTTGGCATATCTTCCGTATATGCTTCGGCGCCGAGATTGCTGTTCAAAGCGGATATAGAAGAGTAACTGTGACCGCTGCAAACCCTAAACGAGTTCACGCAGCAGTGCGGTCACCCTTAGGGGTGAAGGCGGGTGGAATGGCGGCGCTGCAATCGCCGACAGTGAGCTTCCGCCGTACGTAATATATATATATATATATATATATATATATACACACACACACACACACACATACATAGTACTAGCTGCGTAGATTGTAACACTGTTCCGCCTTGAGCTGCCCGGAATAATTATCAAAAGGCTGCCGAACTGTTTTCACATTGTTGCGAGACAAGAGACGAATACCCGCAAAAATATGCAACGCAGCAGTGGCATGATGGACTGTAGCAACAAAAGCAAGACATTGTTGCCCCGATCATGCGGAAGCACTGTTGCGAGGAGCGCTGCCTCGTCATGCAGTGCAAATGTTGAGAAGATGCATGCGGCAGCAGTTGGCGAAAACCGATGTACAGCTGCAGTCCCGTTGTGGCGCGCAACGTCTGCCGAATAGGTTTGAGCAACAGTCAACCAACAATGGTGTCCATTGTTTCCGCAACAATTCCTCGAAACATTTATCCCGACCTAGCGCAAAACTGTTGTGTCGTACGGTTGGAACACTTTTGGAATGCAATGTTTTGCGACTGCATTCTGCCAGTATAAACGCAATCTGTTTTTTTTTAATTAATCTGCCACGGGAACAGTTTGCTAACTGTTGCGATAACTGTTTGTAAGCTTTGTTTTCCGAAAGCAGAAAGTTACGTTGCCACAACATTTCGGAATCAAAGGTCCCGACGCTACCGCAACATCAGTCGAATAGTAGCAAAACAGCAGTTCTGCACTCTCGCAAATGCAAACGTGACGTTGTTGGCGGAGCTTGTGTTGCGTGATAATGTTTCGCCTACAGCTGCGCTGGTCTTTACCGCAATGTTTAGCAACATCAGGACAGCACAGATTTTGCTGGGTAAAAGCAATGCTTCGGTAACTGTTGCGAGCATGAGACAGTCAACGGTTGACCGACACAGTTGCCGCAGTGCTTTAGCAGCGGACACTTCTGCAGTGTTATGACTGTTGCTACAACATTGTTGCGCGATTGCAATACAACTGTTTTCATGTTGCGAAACATTGTTGCGCCGACTGTCTCCACAACATAAATTGTTACCTGGGAAGGCGTATCTAGGATCCCAAGAATTTATTATTGGTGCTGTTTACCGTTCTCCAGGAGAAGGTGTGGATGCCGTTAATAAATTGGATGACTTGCTGCGTCACTTGCGCGTACAGCACAAAAATGTTGTAATTGCGGGAGATTTCAATATAGCGGGTGTAATGTCGGATGAAATGTTGCCTGGAACGCGGGAACGTGAAACCGCGACTGGGATCCTAGATTTATGCTTTTCCCATGAGCTAAAACAGGTTGTTCGAGAGTATACACGCATCCAAGGCAATAGTAAGTCAGTTCTCGATCTCATACTTTAAAGCGAAGGGGTTGCATCTCGACCGTACAATGTTGAACTCTTCCCCGGTTTTTCAGATCACCTGATAGTTAGCGTGACCATGACCTTGACGCCGTTTAGAAAAACGCCAAGACCCGTTTCGTCCTACAGAGACTTCGGCATGGCTGATGACACGGCTATTCTAGACGAACTAGATTACCACTATGGACCGTTTGAGGAACTTAGTCGTGATGAATCAGTAAGTGTTAATGACCTCTGGTTGAAATTTAAATCACTTGTTTATAAAGGTATAAATATGTATGTACCCTTGAAAAGAAAACGTAAACGAATGCATAATCCTTAGGTGACGAGAGAAGCTATTCACTTAAAAAGAAAAAAAGGGCGGCGCAGATTACGGTGTCGTCGTACACCTAGTTCGGCATTATCGGATGATATCTCGGCTTTAAGCATGAAGTTGAAATCTGTGCTAAAAGAATCTAAATCCAAGTTTTATAACGTGACAATGCAAAAGTTTATCCGTGAGTCACCGCAAAAGTTTTGGAGGCATTTGGCACCAGCTAGGAAGTCTGTTTCCGAGATCAAAACGGAGCAAGAAATTATAAATGACAAGCGAGAAATTGCAGTTCAATTCAACGAGTTCTTTGCAAGCGTCTTCACAAAAGACGATAAGCAGTCTGTAGAGTTTAGATCACCTGCTCAAATTCCACGGGCTGATGATGACCTGCAACTGTCAGTTGAGGGTATTTTGGCTTTGTTGCTTGACTTAAAAACTTCTAAATCCATGGGGCCGGACGAAATTCCAAATTATTTTCTAAAGCGATATGCAGAATGGACGGCAATGTATCTACACTTAATTTTTAAACAGTCGATTTCGACTAGCACTGTACCCTCTGACTGGAAGCTCAGTAAGATAATTCCAATACTGAGAAGTGGAGATGCTAAGTCAGTATACAATTACAGGCCCATCGCGCTAACGTCGACATCGTGCAAAGTTCTTGAGCATATTGTTTCTAAACATATCCGGCAATTTCTTTTTTCGAATCATGTTCTCAGCCAGTACCAGCACGGCTTCCGTGATGGGCTGTCAACGGTTACGCAACTAGTAGAAACCATTCATCACTTTTGTGAGGTATCGGATCGTAAGGGACAAACGGACATCATATTTTTAGATTTTAAGAAGGCATTCGACAAAGTTAATCATAGAAAACCCTTAATAAAATTGGTTTCCATCTTGGGAGATAATAAGATTGTTCGGTGGATTGAGGCCTTTCTAAATAATCGTCGACAGTTTGTAAGTATTGAAGGGGTTAGCTCGGACGAATGTGATGTGAACTCGGGTGTTCCGCAGGATTCTGTCCTGGGTCCCTTGCTGTTCTTGGTTTTTGTTAATGACCTTATCGAAGATTCACCCGTAAAAGCCAGATTATTTGCCGACGATTGTGTTATTTATACTGAAGTAAAGTCCGTTAATGATCAAATTATGCTAAATGAATATTTGTCTCAGATCAATGAATGGTGTGTTAAGTGGCAAATGTCGATAAACTTAGACAAGACAGTATATATGACGATCACTCATAAACGACAGCCGTTAGAATATGTGTATATGCTGCACGGAAAAGCATTAAGCCGAGTGTCGGAGTTTAGATACCTTGGTCTTACAATAACCTCAAACCTAAGTTGGACACCGCACGTTATCAACATAATCGGAAAAGCTAATAAAAGACTAGGATATATCAGGCGCTCTCTTAAACTCGCTTCCTCGGAAACAAAACTCACAGCATACAAGATGCTAATAGGGCCTTTATTAGAATACGCATGTGAAGTCTGGGACCCGCATGTTAAATATCTCGTATCAAATCTGGAGCAAGTTCAACGACGTGCGTTACGTTTTGTTTTTTCTAGCTATAGACGGCTGGACTCTGTGTCACCTCTTTATAAAAGAGCAAATCTACCCCTCCTTCAAGTGCGCAGGAAGCAGAAGCGGCTTAATCTTTTTTAAAACATAATGAATAACCTAGTTCTAGTAAATAAGCAACAGTATATTAATGAGAGCATGTCGCGTATAACCCGCAACAAGCATGCTCGGCATGTGGAAGAACGGAAGTTTTCCAAGGACTGTCTTAGGTATTCGTTCTTTTTGCAAACAGCCCGAGAATGGAACAAGCTACCGGCACATGTCGTGACCGCTGAAACTCGAAAAGAGTTTAGTTCCCTTGTTTCAGAGATTTCTAACAGCAGTACCTAGAGTTGTCGTTTCATCGTTGTGTTGAATACGTGTTATTAATCTGTGCATTTTGAACGCGTGTATTTTTTGTGTTTTTCTTTTTTTTAGTGTTGTGCAAATCCACTCCTATCTTGGTCCTGTGTAGGACCAATAGTATTTCAAATAAATAAATTAAAATCTACGTTTCATGAATCCATTTTTTTATATTTTCTTTGCATTGCATACATTCTTGGACTTTGGAACCGAAGGTGGCTACCAATTTTCAATTAAATATTCTACGAAAGGTAGGAACAATATTGTGATTGATTTCGTTTTTCTTCCACATTTAATAAACGTCTGCAAGAGTAAGATTTACAGTTATCTTTACACTACCATTTTGTTCTAAATGTTATTAAAGAAACGTTGATTTGTGATCTTTAAAATCAACATAGATTTTGACTAGGTCGCAATACTGAGAGACAACGGTGCCGAACGTACTGTGGTGCTTTTTGTTCGAGTCACAAAATTTTGTTGTTTTTATGAAATAATATTTTATTCGCGAAAGTTAATCAAGATTATTATATAACAAAGGGCAATATTCAATTTTAGAAGCGTAGCAAGAAGGTGTGGAAATCGTCTTTTTTTTTTAAATCTCAATCATTAATTTGTTTGCTCAAATCAATTCATTGGTCTATTTTCCAGCGGAGCTGTTAAGGGCTGGTTTCCACAGGATCGTTTCCTCGGCAAAGAGATGAAGACAACGAACTCTGGACACCTATCGCCGTCTATGAGCGACGGCGGCAAGCCACGAATCTGGTTGCCGCCGTCGCTCATAGATGGCGGCAGCCTTTCCACTCTGGCTTGCAGACTTCCGGCCGGCCATTACTTTCCATTGTACAGCTCCGCTGGTGTTTCTTCTTCACCAAAGTGGAAAGGCTGAAAGCTTTTTTTTTTTTACATTTTTGCAAATGTGCTTTGCGTTTTCTAGGGAAAAGGATGACAAGAAGCAGACAAACATTGCGGAGGAGCAAGTGGGTCAGAAAGAAAAGCAAGACCATAATGTATTCTTCCTCCGCGGTGACAGCAAAGACGTTCCATCTAGATTCGAGTATTTCTCGCCGCGATCAAAATCAAGAGTGCACAATGGAAAACGAAAAGAATACTATCACATAATCTATTTAGTCTCGAGTTGTATTCTGATATTTGCCTACTAAAATATATATTTTTACACTTCCGACACATCTTTCATAATGCCATACGAAGGAACTAAAAAAAAAAAAAAACTGTGATCTTATTAACGTACTTACATATTTTAAGATGTTGAGGACAATCTCACTTACCTGATACAAGTATTAATAGGATAAAACATGCAAAGTATTGCATGTGCTGTGTGCCCAGTCTACTTCACAAAATATCGCTGATTAGAACATTATTAAAAAGAGGTGGAAGAAAACAGTGTAATTTATGCGCCATTGACAGGCTATATATGGTAGACAAAAATGACGAAATATCAAATTGACCTGTCGCCTCTTCATTGACAAAAAAAAATAATAATTTTGTCACGGATGAAACAGCGTGGAGGAAGCCGTAGCGAGTGTCGATAGCGGGGGCATCGAGTGACGGTGTCTCGGTGTGGCAGAAGGCTAGCGCGAGGGTGTATGTACCTCGTTGCGGGAGAGACAGAGTGAGGCAAAAAAGCCGCGCTCGTCTCCTTGTCTACTTCACTGGGATTTTCGAAAATTAGGCCTAGAATGTTCCGGTGAAAACAAGGGCGAGAGTGACTAGGCAAGGACATTCTGGTCTCTTTATCTCTTACATTCGGCGGAAAGATTAAACACGAATCTTCTTGGTTAATGGAGAAGCGTTCCGCCTCGCTCACGCAAGCGCCACTACAACTCCCCCTTAAAAGTGCATAGCCCCTCCGCAACCTTAAATATATTAACGCGAAGCTACACCAAATACCAGCAAACAGTAAATTGTAGGATCGTCTGAACCGTAAATAGTCGTCAGTCCTATGGTTCATAGTGCGGCTTGAGACAAACAACGGGCGCTACTTATGGTCGCGGCTGGCGGCGTCCCGAGTGTCGGGTTACGTCGCGCAGCACTTTGTAGTTCAAGTTTCCAAGGCAGCGAATGTCCTGGTAGGGCCATCCTACTGGGTCCTCACTTTTCAAAGGTGGTGAGAGAGCTATCTACTCAAAACGGTATAGTCGGATCCGGTGTTGATGAGTATGTCAAGTCATGGCCGTCGATGGTATTGTCGGGGTTTATTGACACCCTCGCAGTAGCGTCGTTCCGGTGTGTCTCGTCGCAAATGTGGGAGCACTCCGGCTTCTTTGGTGGACATTTGCATTTCGTGTCTGTCCGTCCTTTTTTGTCCCCTCGCTCCAGGGTTACCATGTCTATTCTTAACCAGCTCGCCTGCTTACTTGCTTTAACTTCAACAATCGTTTCAAATGCATGCTTACTCTCTTTCTTTATCGCTGTTGTATCCCTAATAAATTCTAACGACCTCAAGTTCCATACGCTGTTTGTTTTGTGTAACCTTGTCTATCGTGCTGCGGCACTAAAATTGGAGGCAAGTTAATTCAAACTGGCGCTACGGAAGAAGTGTCTGGGAGGGGATAATTTCAAGTTTTTGGCGTCCTAGAACCTGCAAAGGAGGTTCAAAAAAATAATTCTCCAGTCGTAGAGGAGCCCCGTCAGGGATCAGGTACGTGTTGTGCCTGACGTGCCAAAGGAACTCTGGTTGGTCGTCCACAGCCAGAACTTCAGGAGCACGGTGAACTTTCAGACATGTTTCAAGCTCAAGCAAGACATACATCAGCGGGTGTGGTCTGCCAAGAAAAATTCCCCTTTGACTGTTTCCAGTAGACTAGGTATGACTGCAAGTAACATTGGTTCTGCGCCCTGGAACCGCAGTGGTGCTATGGACCCTACTAAGAACTGTATTTGAAATTCGTATGCCGTACCCTCTTCGTCTTCTGCTGTACGTGCCTTACAAAATGGCCCAAAATTTTCCCTAAGCGTCAAACCGTCGCGAGTTGATATTACAGTTTATATTGAGGAACTGGCGCATAAAAGCTTTTCTAAAGATGAGAGTTCTGCTTTTGTAGATCAGTCGGTAAGGAGACTGAGCAAGGTAGTAGACAGTTCTTTTAAGCAGGAGAGTCGAGCTCTTGGATGTATGCGAAAGATTAGGAATGAGTTGGATTGTGCGGATTTTGCTTTGTTAGACACCCACAAATCCGGGAAATTCGGCGTGCTTCCGATCAATGCGTTCGCCGAAAAAGTAGACTAGGTGGTTGTCTTCATTTTTCTTTCTTTCGAAGGATCGCTAAAGTACTGTCGCTTGTCTAGAACGAAACTTTTGAAATAGTACGAGCTTCCAACCGTGGCTAGCAAGATTATGAATTCTAGTTAGAGTTCCTTATGCGAAAAGGTTTTGCTTAAGAATCACATAGTTGATTTGCCGTCGAAGGTGTAGTTAACGAGGAGGGTCTTGGCAGAGGGTAGTTTCTGGTTTTTATCAAGGTTGCCTGATGGGTGCTGAAAGTTCAAGCCCTTGTTGTTAAAGAATGCCGACCAGCTGCTGACTAATATTCAACCGTTCCACTGTAAGCCGGTGAATGTGTTTTCCTTATATATTAAGTATTTGGTTTTCTGTTTTTATCATGATATTTTGCTCGGAGACTAAGAGACTTTCTTGCAAAAAATTTGGTGTGGTTCCAGTTGCAGTCGGGTATCGATGTCGGAAGCCCTTTTTTAAATATGGTTGGGCTTTATTTAGGAAACCGGACATTTCGGTACCGGACATTTCGGTACAGGATGATTCGGAGCGGACTTTTAGGTACGCGCTCGTTTCGATACACCGTCGTTTTAGTGCACGGTAGTTTCGGTGCACGGTCGTTTCGGTGCGCGGTCGTTTCGGTACGTACTAATTTCGGTACGTGGTATTTTCAGCACCGGTCATCTCAGTTGAGGGAAGCGCTGACCTTGATCCGCCCTGCCGACCTATATATCTCCCTGTGTATCCGCGGCGTCCGGTTTTGCGCTTCATCTTCTGAGACAAAAGCACACAAAAGCACTTCTGATTTTGTTAGGGGTGAGCGAATATTCGAAGTTTCGAATACGAATCGAATATTTTCCTTATTCGAAACGTATTCGATTCGAAAATTGCATATTCGTAAGTTCCCGAATATTTGGCCCAAGCCGAATATTCGTGAAAAGCGGCGAATATTCGCACAAACTGCAAATATTCGAGTAAGTAACGAATAATCTGCCTGCCACGCATTCCCCTATGATTGTTTATTCACTGAGGAAGGCGTATGATACGTGCGTTATCGATCTGCTCTGTTTCTATCTGTCCGATGGCAGCAAGAGAGGATCAGTTTGGGTTTCTTTTTCCCCAAGCCCTTTATCGTGTGGCTCTTTTATAGCAATATGTGATGTAATTGCGCGTTCTATAAATTGATACAATAAAATAAACCTCGAGAGTGAAATATAAATATAACATAAATCTCTGGAGTGTTAAAATAATATAAATGTTTGAAAATTAAAAAGGAAAAAGCTAGGTGCGAACAGAACATTTCATAGCCATCGACAACAACTCCTGCCACTCCCGCGCAGTCAAAACTAAGATTGTCGCGAACTTGCCCAGGTTCGAATGCAACCAAGTTCGACTTTTTCGCACTTTCAACGTGGTGTTCGACAAAGGTTCGACTGTAGCTCGACTTTTGTGCGCATACTCGAAAATTTAAAAAAAAAAAAAAATTGTTGATTTCACTTGGCGGAGGAAAAATGCACTATTTGTTGGGTTTACAGGCGCCACTGGTTCACATTAATAACTAATGAAGGCGTTAAAAGCGAATACTTTCGCTTTTATATGGTGTAAACATTGGCAACTATTTTATAAAATAAAAATAAACTACTTTTTTAATTATTTGTTTCACAAAAATCGAAATATTCATTCAAGTTTTTTTTTTACATATATGATGGTGCCAACTTGACAGCTGGCTAACCCTTTATTACCAAGGGGTCCCTTCAACAGTTTTCTTTGAAAACTTTGGGACCGGCGTCTGAATAAGTGCAATTAACTAACATCTTGTTTACAAATAAAAACACATTTTGACTTGACTTGAGCTGCCGTGCAACACTGTCCATAAGTCGAACTTCTTCAAACTTTTATGAAGTTCCGCGGGTTTCCCGTGTGAAAGGGTCTTTCTACTGACGGAAATGTTGTCACCGCGCGCAGAAAGCGCTTACTTTCTGAACACGTTGAGCAGTTTATTTTCCTACACGATAATTTGTAGTGATTGAATTACTATAAGTATCTTTAGCCTGCAGCAGCCCAGTGAAAGGCAGTTTTATTGATTTATTTTAAAAAGGCTATAAAACCTGCTGCTACCTCTTGCTTTTGTAATTTTAGTTTACTAGACACATATTAGATATTCGATTCGATATTCGAAGCCCGTATTTTGTCTTATTCGTATTCGATTCGTATTCGAAAACTTCAATATTCGCACACCCCTAGATTTTGTGCTTTAGTGCGGGTTTTCACTTGTATGTTCTGTTGAGACTTTCGTAGTAAAGAGTGAACCGTTCTTTTTCTTTTAATTTATTTTTATTTCATACTTCCGACGTTTTGTCTAGTCTCTGGTTAAACAAGAGGGTTAGTTTTCCTGTCCGTCATTGCCTGCCTTTGCGCATTGGGCTAGATCTTCGGTGATGGTTTCTTTTTACCGATGAAACGAGGAGAACTCAAGCTTTCATTCTGTGGGTTCGAATACGACAAGCAAGCGGAGAACGACGACAAGGTATGTGTGGCCTCGTATTTCGTAAACAAATATAGGCTCTAGAACTTGCATTTAAATGCTACTCACTTAAGCACGACGTCGGTAGCTACCAGTGAAAGTTGATACTCAAAAACTAACTTTTCTATGTTGGCTTACACACCAAGTATTACGATCTTCCATTCATATGGCCCCTGGAAGCGGATATTGATGCATTTCATGACGACCTAGCAGATCTACTGGCACTGTAGTCGGAAGCTCGAATGTAAGGCCCGAGCGCACACCATCAACGGAGACGTGGTGAAAACGGTGAACGAACATACACACGGACCATCTCTGCCAGAATTAGGGGCGAAATTTTCTTACGCCGCCATTAAGGAAGGGTCTCGCCAGAGGGTAAAAACTAACCACTGCATCGCCGTCAATTTTGCGGAAGCAACGTCTGTGCAGTCCCGGTGCCACCCGCCTTCCCAAGCAGCCATTAAAAGAAGCCTGAGTTGAGTTGTACCCGGTAGTTATCTCCGATAGTCAGCTCATTATTCGTAGTTCTAAGTAAAAGTGAATGTTTTACACGATTACTGTTTTTATGGAAGTGTAGATCACGTTTTCTCTACATCGCGTTTAAATTACATTATATACAGAACATTTTATAACAGAGAATCGAAATCATCTGAAGTCGGTGCGGTCCTGGGCTTGTGTCGGAGTGATCGCCTTCTTCCCCGCTTGCCGGTCACTAAACATGTCCGTAAACGTGAAGAATATAAGAGGAAGCAAGACAGTTCCTTGCCTAAATAAATGAGCAAACCTTCCTAGCCATCACATATACATCTCCCAATTCAACAGTAATGACAATACATTATCGCATTGTTATTGCTTTTATTTCTAGGAGGCTTCGGGCTCACGAGACACGTCCTCATTCGTTGCCCTCCCGTCTGCAGGAAGTCGTGATTCCTGACGAATACGCTGTGAACAAGGATGGAGCATCGTTCGTTCTTCACGATTTCGGTGCGACTGACGCTTAGCGCTTCATTGTTTTCTGCAGCCCTCACATGCTGGCGCTGCTAGGCTCTTGATGGCAGTGGTTTGCAGATGAAAACTTCAAAGTGGCACCTGCTCTCTACTACCAGCTACATACAGTTCACTGCAAGATAAACGGCGCGGTCATCCCTACAGTGTATGTTTTGATGAAGTCTAAAACAGAAGGTGCGTACACTAAGCTGCTCTCGGCTCTAAAGAGCACGTGTGCCACTGCTGATCTCTCCACTGTTCTACTGAACCTCGAACAACCAGCTAATAATGCATTTAGGAGGGTTTTTCTTTCTTGTCAAGCTCTTGGACGTTTCCTCCATCTGTGCCGATGCGTGTACAGGAAGTTGCAGAGCGAGGGTCTTCAAGAACCGTATCGGGTTAAAGGCGCGTTTAACCTGATGGCACTTATGATCTCCATTATTGCTCTCGTACACGTAGGGGACGTCTTTGATGCATTTGAGGCGTTATTGAAGGTGCCAGGGATTCAGCAGGAGTTGCTACTGGTCCTGGATCACTTAGATGACAATTTGCTCAGACGACTGACAGCCCGGAGCCGAAGTTATTCAAGGTTTCCAGCCTCTCTCTGCCACCACCATGCAACCGTGCTCCGTGGTGATGCCAAAACAACAAACTCTGTAGAAGTATGGCACCGAGGGTTTCAGTACCACGTGCAATGTCACCAGCCAAGCGTGTGCAAGTTCCTGGCTGTCTTTTAGAAAGAAACCACCCTGAACCTGCACCGCCTCGAGCGTGTCATCATGGGGGTTGAAGAAAAATCGGCGAAAAGATATAGAGACTCTGCTTCTCCGCCTCAAAAGCTCGCGGCACGCTATGATAGGCGGGCAACATCGGCTATCTCAAAGGTGTAGCTAAGAACGTTTCGTTTTAGCATACTGTAACATTTTGGAGGTGTTAGTTATTAGAGCGGTGTGCCTCCACTCGCTTTCATTTGTTTTTTAGAGTCATTGATAATGATCTTCAATCTCGGATACAGAGCACGCTTACTACTTTCTGAATTACTTAGAGTTTCCGATTGCAACATATATGTAAGACTGACAAAATACTTACGTATACTCGAGTTCTTAGATTTGCAGAGGTCACATCCGTTTCCTTCCAGAACAGCACTCAGTGTTTACATCAGACATTGCGTAAACAGCTTTAAATATTATATATTTTAAAAAAGATAAACTTGTTATAGTGTTATCTTAAACGTGAGTAGATAAAGTATATCCGTCAGTAATCTTTATATTAGAAAAAAAAAAAAACCTTCGGACGTTCTCACAAACAAAATTTCCAAATATACTTTTCACCGAAATTTTCAGTACCGAAATGTTCGCTACCTAAACAGCCACGTACCGAAATGTCCGGTACCGAAACGACCGCGTCTCGAAACGACCGCTTACCGAAATGTCCGCACCAAAACGTCCGGTCCCGAACCGTCCGGTACCGAAACATCCTAGTTCCTTTTATTTAAGGTCTACTGTGACCAACATTCAAAGGAATCTGTTTTTGCAGAAAAATGGGATCTGTATAGGTTCCCGGATAGCCCCTGTACTGTCTCGAATACATGTAAAAATTATCGACCCCTCTGTGGCTGAGTTGCTTACACAGATTTTCGTTAGAGGTGTGCTAACTCGTAGGGAATGCAGACGATATTTTGGTGTGCACATTGGACTCGGCTGTTGGAGATCTTGTCAATGCCCGGTTTTCGCAAGAGGCTCCTGAGTTATCATTCTCAGTGGAAGAGGACAAGTGTGTTCGCTTACAGTTTTCAGGAATCTGTTTTTTGTTAAACATGGCCCCTGCTAGTCGTTTGGAGAGGACTCTAAGCTCCTTTTGTCTAGGTTTCGTCGTCATTCGAAAATTGTGAAGCAGGTTGTGGTCAAGTTTGTGCTGTTTAATTCACTGAAATTCTCCTGTGTACACCGTCTTGTTGCTGGGCTTGGAAAACAGCTTCGTAAACGTTGTTTGGCTGGTTATGGTTCTGATTTTGTATCACCTATAATCCTTCGGATTCTAAAGTGCAGTGACGTCGGAGGAGCTGACGCAGTTGGCAAGAGAAAGGTTGTCTGTCTTCCTTATTTACATGCCCTCTCATAGCCTAAAGGCCTTGCTAGGGAAGTTCGGTATTGCTCTAGTTTATAAACCTGATTTTCGTCTGGACAGATTAACTCCTTTTTTAGCTCAGAGAAGTTCCTGTAGTTAGAATCATTAGGAACTTCCTGTGAGGTGTTACCGTGGTGTATCGTACAAACATTCCCGTAAAGTATGGCTCTTACTACGTTGGCTATACTGCTAGGTGTGGTAATGACCAACTGTGTGAATACAAGAGAGGTGTTAAAAATAGAAACAAGGCTTCGGATCCTGCGCAACACATTTTCCAGTGCGTTGATTACTGTGCTGCGTGGCAAGACGGTGAGATTATGTGAGAGGAAAGAGACGTCTATCAACGTCCTTTAAAGGAATCGTTGATGATGTCTAGGCATACTGAGTGTTTCAGGTATACGTTTGTTACACTTACCAATGCTATTAATAAGTTTCTCAACAATTAATATATATATATATATATATATACAGGGTGTTTCAGAGAACTCAGGCCAAATCGCTCCTGCGAAAACTACTTATCGCAACGAAAAAAGGACTGTGTCGTTTTGGTCCTGGACCAGGGGCCCATTTAGGAAAATGATTAAAGTCCTGGATAATTAAGTTGGTAAATATTTTTGCGTAATTAACTTTTTAATATTGTGTTTAAGGGCATGGTTTCAATTAGAAAGATGCTCAGCATCATCAAAAAAACACTAAATCAACAAATTGCAGAACGATAGCAGGCACGCGAAGCATTTTACGGCTTTCTGAAAAACCGCACAAATTCGCCGGGTTTTTAAGTTTCGGTTTGCTATCAGAGCGCATCTCGGCCCGGGTGGCACCGCGCCCCGTGGAGATATAGTGCAACCAGCCTCTGCTGCGCCGTCATCGCGCGACGCTGCAGAGACTGGTTGCACTATCTCTCCACGGGGCGCGGTGCCGCCCGGGCCGAGATGCGCTCTGATAGCAAACCGAACCTTAAAATCCCGGCGAATTTGTGCGGTTTTTCAGAAAGCCGTAAAATGCTTCGCGTGCCTGATATCGTTCTGCAATTTGTTGATCTAGTGTTTTTTGATGATGCTGAGCATCTTTCTAATTGAAACCATGCCCTTAAACACAATTTTAAAAAGTTAATTACGCAAAAATATTTACCAACTTAATTATCCCGGACTTTAATAATTTTCCTAAATGGGCCCCTGGCCCAGGACCAAAACGACACAAGCCTTTTTTCGTTGCGATGAGTAGTTTTCGCAGGAGCGATTTGGCCTGAGTTCTCTCAAACACCCTGTATATATATATATACAGGGTGTTTTTTTTTTAACTGCACCAAATTTTTATATAAAGGGGGGAAAAGTTTTATGAATGCGGCTTTCACTGCGTGTTTATATGGCTCGGCGGAGATTAGATGGGAATATAACCATCACTATTATCGGATTAATTAACTAAAATCCGTTAATTAACTTTTTAATTACTGTAATTAGGATATATGTTTATAATACGAACTTTGAGGCAGTCATATGCCAAGACTGTTCCATTTTGTAGAATTCGCGTAACCAGCTTGTGAACCACGATATTCGTCCACAAAGTTTGCACTTTTATCCGGCTAATGTAGCAAAGTTCGGCTATAGTGGCCACTTTCGTGGGTTTGCCGAATTGAGTGGAAAAAAAGTCGGATTAAGTAAAAAATTGGGGGGCAGATATCTTGGAACACAGGCACATTACGCGAATTCTACAAAATGGAACAGCCTTGGCACATGACTGCCTCAAAGTTTGTAATATAAACATATATCCTAATTACAGTAATTAAAAAATTAATTAATGAAATTTGGTTAATTAGTTTGATAATAGTGATGGTTATATTCCCACTAATGTCCGCCAAGCCATATAAACACGCAGTGAAAACCGCATTCATAAAACCTTTACCCTCTTTATTTAAAAATTTGGTGCAGTTAAAAAAAAACACCCTGTATATATATATATATATATATATATATATATATATATATATATTGGTGATTTCATCTCAACTCAGGCAAGGATTTAGGGTCGAATTTTTACTTTTGACTAAAAAAATATATCTTTTGGGGCCATTCCTATAACAAAAGAGGATGCAAACGGCAATCTCATCGGATTTTTTGTTCTCAAGCTATGGTACGTTGAAGCGGGAAAGGTGGAAGCTGATGTTTTTTCAGCTTATCGAAGAGCCCATATTTCACTCCATCCCTTTTCCCTACTTTTTACGCTACATCAATATAACTTTTTGGGAACGCTCTAGACATAGGCTTTTTTATGCTAATTAAGCGTCTAGGTCATAACATTTTTAATTATTTTTTTTTATTTGTCAAACCTTCTCTGCGACGATATCTGACGAAATTCAGCAAGCTGTGCTGTGTGACCTAGGCAACATATTTTTATGTTCTTTATATCAGTGTAAAGCACCAATTAAGCCCTTTCTTTTGAGTATAGTTTCAATTTTATTGCGATAAGTACATAATGCACTACATGTGCCTGAAAAACAAAAATTTCGAAAAACTAGCGAGTTTGGAGTCGATTTTCTAAAAAAAAAAACCTCTTTTTATTTCTTTTAATTTTTATTCACAGTTAGTTAATATAGTAGTCTATCAGAAACTACCGACAGAAATTGTAATATTGTGTTTGTATGGCCGCTATTAGGACTCGAATCTCGTGCTATGAGCGTTTTGAACGGAATTTTGCACAGGCGCTCTGCTGAGCAGAATTTTGGCATATGTAATGTTTTCTATTTATCGTTAGCAGATACCTCAATATGCAACCATAAACATTAATAAAATTTGGAGTAGTGTACTTAAAAAAATTTCGAAATCCGTATCCACAAGTGCGGCCACAGCGCTTACTTCCTCCCAATAGGGGGGAATGCAGATCGTTAGAGAATTCCTCTGGGGCCATTTGCTTTCGGCTTTGAGTTTGAAATACCGAACTTGACATGTAATTGTCATATTTTCTTATGTCAAAGAGATATGCAGTGCATATACATATGTGCGATTTAGTATCTGGCGCTTAGGAAGTACGGTTTATTTTGTGCGCTTACGGACTTTTTCGACAAATAACAAGCATTTCGTAGCGTGTAAGGCTTCAAACATGTTAGTCATGTGTTTAGGTTTCATTTTTATTTTCAGTGATTCATGCCGGGTTACTTATACTTTTTCCTCTTGACTTCAGGTTGTCCGGGAGTATAGATGTTACGTGTCTTCTCCGTAAACACAATGGGCGAAGCTCACAACCTTGCAAATCACGCCAGTGCCAAGTAAATTAATATTGTTAGGATAAATATTGTTGCTTCACTGGCTTTCACGCTCAGATATTGAGGTAATACTAACAATAAATAGACAACCTTACATAGGTCAAAGTTCTGTTCAGCTGAGCGTCTATGCGAAGTACCGTTCAAAACTCTTATAGCACGAGATTCAAGTCCTAATAGCGGCCATACAAACAATATATTACAATTTATGTTGGAAGGTCATGGCAGACTACTATATTACCTGACTGTCAATAAAAATGTTAAGAAATGAAAGGCCGTTCTTTTTAGAAAATTGACTTCAAACTTGCAAGTTTTTCTTTAGAAAAGCTTCAAGTTTTTCTAAAGTATTTTTCTAATATATTGTTTGTACGGCCGCTATTAGGACTTGAATCTCGTGGTATAAGAGTTTTGAACGTGACTTCGCATAGACGCTCAGCTGAGCAGAAGTTTGGCTATGTAAGGTTTTCTATTTAATGTTAGTCCTTACCTCAGTATCTGAGCGTAAAAGCCAGTGAAGCAACAATATTTATCCTAACAATATTTATTTACTTGGCACTGGCGTGATTTGCAAGGTGTGTCAGCTTCGCCCTATGTATTGACGGAGAAGATACGTAACATCTAAACCTCCGGAAAAACTTAAGTCAAGAGGAAAAAGTCTAAGTAACCCGGCATGAATCACTGAAAATAGAAATGAAACCTAAACACATGACTAACATGTTTGAAGCCTTACACACTACGAAATGCTTGTTATTTGTCGAAAAAGTCCGTAAGCGCACAAAATAAACCGTACTTCCTAAGCGCCAGATACTAAATCGCACATATGTATATGCACTGCATATCTCTTTGACATAAGAAAATATGACAATTACATGTCAAGTTCGGTATTTCAAACTCAAAGCCGAAAGCAAATGGCCCCAGAGGAATTCTCTAACGATCTGCATTCCCCCCTATTGGGAGGAAGTAAGCGCTGTGTCCGCACTTGTGGATACGGATTTCGAAATTTTTTTAAGTACACTACTCCAAATTTTATTAATGTTTATGGTTGCATATTGAGGTAACTGCTAACGATAAATAGAAAACCTTACATAGGCCAAACTTCTGCTCAGCAGAGCGCCTGTGCGAAGTTCCGTTCAAAACGCTCATAGCACGAGATTCGAGTCCTGATAGCGGCCATACAAACTATATATTACAATTTGTGCCGGTAGTTTCTGATAGACGGCTATATTAACTAACTGAGAATAAAAAAATGAAAGAAATAAAAGGTGGGAATTTTAGAAAATCGACTCCAAACTTGCTAGTTTTTCAAAAGTTTTGTTTTTCAGGCACATGTAGCGCAATATGTACTTAACGCAAAATATTGAAACTATACTCATAAGCAAAAGCTTAATTGTAGCTTTACTGTGATATAAAGATCATGAAAATATGTTAATTAGGTCACACAGCACAACTTGCTGAACTTCGTCAAATATCGTCGCAGAGAGGAGGATTGACAAATAAAAAAGAATCATTAAGAATGTTATGACCTAGACGCGTAATTAATATGAAAAAGCCTATGTCTAGAGTGCTCCCAAAAAGTTATATTGATGTAGCGTAAAAAGTAGGGAAAAGGGAAGGAGTGAAATATGGCCCCTTCGATAAGCTAGAAAAACGTCAGTTTCCACCTTTGCTGCTTCAACGGTCATAACTTGTAAACAAAAAAACCGACGAAATTGCCGTTTGTATCCTCTGTTATTATAGGAACTGCATGCCCCAAAACATATATTTTTTTCTTCAAAATTAAAAATTCGACCCTAAATCTGTGCCTGAGTTGAGATGAAATCTCAACTCAGGCACAGATTTAGAAATATATATATATATATATGTATGTATATATATATATATATATATATATATATATATATATATATATATATATATATATATATTTCTTTGGACTTCTCATCTGGTTGACTGCCGATCGGGGGGAAGGGGTGAAGTTGAAATACTTATCTTGGTGGTTCCTTTGTGTTGGTTGCTTGCCTTTAGAAAGTTCGTTGGTGCTTTCCGGTCTTCCCTGTGTTCCTACAAACTAGTGGTCTCCTCTCTGTTGCCGGGGTCTTTTGTTCTTTTGTTCCTTGGTTCTCATTTGCCAGGGCTGTGTGACCTTGGGCAACGTGTGTCTTCTTGTGTGTTTGCGGGTCTATTTAAGGAGGTGTTCTAAAAAATAAATCTTCAGCCGCTTTTGGAGTTTAATGTTTTCCGTCCTTTTTTCCCTCGTTTCAAGGTTAACTATGTCTATCCTTAAGCAGCTCGCCTGCCTACTTGCTTTAACTTCAAATGTGGTCAGGTTTCCCGCAGTGGTTGCATAACGGACGTCAGTAAGCCGGTTTCAGACGTCCATCTTCCTTGGCGCCCACTGTTCTTGGCGAATATACTGCGGGTCGTTCCTTCTGGTATCGAGCGTACTGGAGTAGACACGTGTCTTATCGAGAAGGTTCAAGGTACCAACGGCTAACTGGCGGCGGTCGTCGGTTAATGGCAGTGTAGGTCAACGTCGCTTCCTCTAAGGCGGCCACGTTGACGGGAGTTTACGGCTGCAATACCGGCTTGACCTCGTCGCATACAACCTTGCCGACTGAAGCGAAGACGGACGCTCATCAGTGTGGAGCAGCTTTCTTAGTTAGATCCTCTCGGAAGACGTCCCGGATAGTCTCGCGGGTGCCTGACGTACTCGGGACAAGGCAGCAGCATGACGACGACGATACGGCGGCGCCAGGTACTCGCTGCTAGCGCGATTCTCATGCCTGGAGCGATGTTCGTGACCTCCGTCCCAAATTGCTCGATGGCCGCAACCTGACTGCGCTCAATACCTCCAAAGATGTTTTCTTTGACTCCCTGCATACGGATCCTCAGTATCTTCGCTTCAGGAGCTTTGAGATCCACTCTTCTCCTGATTTGAAGCACGTCCTCGAGGAAGCTGACAATGTCCTCGTTCGGGCCATTAACCCTTGATAACCATGATAACGCAGCAATCACGATAACGGCTAAGCAGCTGCTTAGCAGTTATCATGGTTGCTGCGTCGAAAACGCTCGGCAGAATTCATCCTTGTCTGATTCCCATTTGGTGATCGTCGCCTCGTGATTTTCATATTAATTACGTGCCGTTCCCTCGAGAGAGAAGTACACGTCTTGGAGTCATGGCTCCGACGTCCGTCTATTGTGACGGGCAGACCGCTTTTATCGCTGCGACCGGTCGTAGATGTCCTCGTAGACGTGGTCATAGAAGGACGTCGGAGTACGTGTTGCGATAGACAGAAACAGGACGGGGGACGCTGCAGCGGGGGTCTCAGACGGTTGTCAATGGGGAAACATCTGTGGTTTCGGTGACTTCTATGATTTTTTCGTCAATGAGGCAAATTCCGTCAAACTGGCCCTGAGTACTTGCACGGGCTTTGCCTGGCTTCACAGAAAGAAGTTTAACTGAGCTTCAAATTGGTCTGGTTCGCCGGATCCTCGGGGGCGTGTGAGGACGCAAAATAGAAGGTTGCCCCGTACCTAAACGAGAAATGTCTGGGAGGAAGGCGCCGAGACGATGAATAATTTACTATGAACCATGCTCTAATAGGCGAACTTGTGCCAGGAAGAAAAGAGAGAGCGAGTGTCGAGAAAGACAGCAGCGAGCGATGGTGTGTTGGCGCGACAGCTCGTTAGAGCGAGGGCGAATGCTCCACGTCTTCGGGAGAGTCGGAGTGAGTCGGCAAAGCCGCGCTCGGCTCCTTCTCCACTACGCTATGCTTCTCAAAGGTTCGGCCTGCAATGTTTCTGAGCGAAATAGGGCGGGAATTAATAGGCCAGGTCATTCTGGCCTCCTTATCTTTTACGCTCTGCGCAAAGAGCAAGTGAGAATCTTCTTAAATAAGAATATGTCACTTTCATTTTGCATGGTATTGGAATATGGGGAGGAGAATGTATGTGCGTGTGTGTTTTTTTTCTTCAATAGGGTTTGCAAAAAAAAAAAATAGCGATAGGGCGTATCCTAAACGTTTTGTTTAAAAATACTAGGTAATTTTTATTTTATCTGGTATTGTTCGAGGTGTAACTCGGTGTATGCTCTATTAAAAGGGGAATAGTCAAGTCGAGCGTTTCTGCTTTGTTTTAACTTGCTGAGAAACTCCGAAGTATAGGACACATTTGGGTTTTCGCCAACGGACTTAAGGCGTTCCGTACTGACTTTATAGATCTGAATGCTTTATACACGGTGGCATCAATATCCAGCCTCTCTCTAAAATCAGATAAAAAATCGGCGGCCGCCGGTTGCGACGTTCAATGGTTATCCAAAGTTTACTGAGCGTCCCTTGAATAATTTAACCGGATGAATCGTATACACTTTAGTCAGTTGCGTGATTTAGTTGGCTGCGTTTCCCTTCAAGCATATATAAAATGTTTAAAACCTACACTTTATTTTACTCTCTATTATATAATCTATGACGAAGTTTGCACCCTCATATGAAACTAACACGCTGTGCAACCCACAAAAAACAGAAAAAAATAACTCATACTTGTATGGATTGTTTTCTTAATTGCTTACCGGTAGACAATTTTCAAAATAAAGATAAAGCAATTTTTATTTAAACTCTATATTTACTCTGGATGACAATCATAAAAGTGTGATAAATGCTTTACCACGAAATAAAACATGAGGCACGATAAAATGAATAACTCAACCCCAATTAGTAAAACGTCCGTTTTTACTTCTCTCAGAATTAGAAAGCTCAAAACTGAGCCGCTTAACCGCTTTAAAATTTTTGTAAACGATTAAACCCACTTTTCTTTCTTTTTTTATAATCTAATAACGCTAAAAACTCTGGTTCAATATTTACGCTGTCAGACACAATTTATGTGGAGATCAGGGCCCGCTCTAAGCACCGCCCACGGATCAGTGGCCCCGCCCATTACTACTAGATTGGCTTGGCTGCTCGGCCGAATATGCTCGGAAGCCTAGTGTCTCACTTTCGCGACATTCAGTGCATCTCGTCTAGCGTCTTACACAACCCGCTAGCCGTGCGAGTAGACGCGTGGCAGCATCCGGCATCGCCTGCTATTGCACCACCGTCTATCGTCGACCGCAATGCCCAGACCCGGACATGAACGCTGCGCGTCCCGGCGTCTGTTTTCGGGCTCGTCCGTCTGCTAGTCTGCCCCCGTCTGAAAATGTTTCCCACACTCGGCAGATGCATATATGAAGACGGTGTCCTAGTGTGCCATTATGCACGAGCTGCGGTCTAATACAAGCGTATGCCAGTGTCAGTAGATATGCGGTAAAAAGAGACCGATAGGACCAAAGAATATCAACCAAATAAATACTGTAAACGACTAAATTTTCACGGGGACCTAATTTTCGCGAATTCCGCGAATGGCAACAATTCGCAAAGAATACGTCCCGCTAACAATTCGGGCAATATGTGAACGCTACTGAAACTACACTCGATTCTCGAAAATTAGAACCCGAGAATAATTTCAAATTTTCAGCTTTTGCCCGATTCGCAGAAATTTGAGCCCGCGAAAGTTAAGTCGTGTACAGTATGTAGTCCTTACGTCTTTTTTGTTCCTATTATATATCATCTGCGAGCAAGATGGCTGAGCGTCATGACGCACACCTAAAACGAGACGTAAAATATTCGCTTACCAAGGCCAGGTGCAGTGCATAACTTCAGAGTTACTAAGTCTAGCATGGGACGCTAGGTTTAGGCCAGTCCTGCTACGAGAACAAGCAGGGGCACAATGCTTCTGAAGGTGCGTACTTGCGACAGTTATTTGTTCCAAACTACTTCGTTTGAGGAGATCTCCTGAACACCTCAATGAACGCAAGACGACTCGCACTCATAAAAGTAGACGAGCTTGACGAGCTGCGGTCGCCGAGCACTCCGAAGACAACGCCCGCCATGTTCGTTATCTTTTCACACCAATTCGGGAAAGGTGAGCTTTGGTTACTTTGGATTTGAATGCCAAATCGATATTTCGGCGCCGAAACTTGGGATTCGACAATGCCTTACTTTTGCCGAACTTTTCTAAAGATTCGGCAAGAATGCATTGCTATCAGACTGAACGTTTACATTTAGTTTTTCCTGGCAAGAAAAGTTTTATGATATTTTTTCTTAATTTGAATGCTACATGCAATGCATATTGATACGGTTATTACAAAATAAGGTGATTTTCTACACAGATAATTGTATCAGTGTCGTTTTTGTGTTTTTGTATGTTTACTGGCAATTTTACAATGACTTCTTGCATAAGTGGCCCAAGAAATGAGGTTGGGTAGTTGCAGACGCAGTCACGAAAGACCCTACGAGAATTTTGGATTTAAGGCCTCATCGGTGTAAACCTGTAAGTGTGTGTACATTGTTAAAATAAAGGCAATAACATAGCGTTCTTACTTTCTCTCGGAGTTACCGTTTGATGCACGAAAACGAATGCAACGGTTGCTGAGCTTTCACCAGAAAAGATAACAGTATTATTCTAAATATCCAGGTTTTTAGATTTAAGTCACTTGACGTCAGCTTTGCATGAGAGTGTGCTTACCACATTCACAACGTCTTGTTTTTAACCTTCAAAATCCCGGTTTCTGATGCCACGACCCATACGTACGTTTAGAAAGATGTGAAGAGTGAGGAATGTGAGATGTGCAACGTCGAGCATGATAGTTCTGTTAAGTTTTATGCAGGCACATGAAAACCGCGAAATAACGCTAATTAAAAGCAATATTATTTTGCTCTGGCACAAAATACTTGTGAGTCTAAAAGAGGATTGTTATATTTGCGAGGAGCGCTTCAAAGTAATTGTCAGTCAATGTTTCAACTACCTCGTTGCATCACTGGAAAGGTAAAATGCAAATCACGTCATCCAGAATGTACCGCATCATTTGACACTATGGCAGTTGTCTGCGCAAATTACTGGTCGATCTTGTTCTTGAGGCAGAAGATATTGAAGAGAACCACACTCGTAAAAGCTCGAAAACGCACAGCTCCAGTGTTTTGAACTCTATACCTCGCCGTAACTGCTGGTTGTACTACACTGTTCGATGGTAACCGCATGACCGCACGGCGTCCATTTGCAATCTATGGCCCCGTCGCGTTCTGGCGCGTGCGCAGACATTTGCCGAACCTTTGCCGAACTTTCCATCAAAAGTTCGGCATGTACCAAATTTTGTCGAATCTGAAGTTCGGAAGGTTCGGTTCATCACTAATAATGACTCTATGTAGTTTATTTGTTACTCAGGAAAAGAACAAATATTTTGACGAAAAAAATATTTTTATGGCACTGGAAACAATTCTAAAACAAACCATGCGTCATTCATCTCCCCAAGCCGTGAGAGGTGAGAAAAGTAACTTAGTTAACTACGTTCCTAGGCGGGGCGAAGGGCGGGCTACCTCTACCTAAATAACGTCGAAAAGATTAAATATTGCAAAAAAAAAAATATTTTCCCTCGAGATATCAAAACAAAATGTGCATCACATCTAGGCCGATTAAAAATCATTTAATGTTTTTTTTTTTTTTTTAAGAAGCAAGCCATTAGATACGCACTAATAAAGCACAGTAGACTGGGCACCTGCGACGACACAATCCAGCCCACCTTATTAATTTCGCGCAAGTGCAAAAAAGTCGAACTTGGAACAAGCGTTTGCCGATCTTTTTTTCAATATTCGAAAACATTGAGCCTTGTCGAGATCAAACGTCGGCAGTTTCGCAATGCCCCTATACACTTCATTTATACGGCAGTTGCCATCTTAAATGGAGAAATTTCCTGCATAAGCAAAAACATCGTCCTACACAAGCAAAACATTGTCCAGGCCGATTGAAGGTGTTCGCGTTTTTGGTGTAATAATCTGTTGTTCTTGTTTTACCATCCCTGCATTTCATTTCATTTTTTTCTTGTTACATTTGTTTTTTGTTTTTAGTCGTCCATACCCGATGTCTGAACTACGTATGAAGTTGAGAGTAAACAAAACAGAGAAATGAAGGAAAACTTTTTTTAGCTCTCCTGATTACAATGAGAAAAAGAAAGAAAGAAACATAAGTTGTAAATTCGTAACTTTTTATAAACGAGTCATTTCTTGGAGCTGTTATGGCCCCGTTATTTAATACAAGAAAGTTTATAGAACATTACAGTAAAACCCGTGCCTGTCATAAAAATCAAATTGTGCCGAAGTCGCTGCTGCTGCCACGCTGATTCTCCAAGAAATGCGTCAGCATTTGACGCAGCGGGTTACATACCAAGGTAATTAAAATACGAAGGCGAATAAAAAAAAAAAGAGAAAATGTCCCAAAGTGCAATAAAATTCCGAAACGATGTGTGTTTGATGAGGTAAAAGGCAGGATTTATCCTTGGGTTTGAAAGGATGACCAACTGGGTACAGCATGTACTTGAACACAGAAGAAAGCAGCGTCAGTGCAAAGATGGCCACCCCATTATCGAGATGCACTGTGTTAGAGCAGCGATCTGTGGTGCCTTTTTGAACAGTGAAGGTGTTAAACCAGCTTAAATTCATCGAAGAATGAAAGGGCAGGACAGTGATTTGTTCTTGTCTGTGAAACAAAAGTACGTGTAAACCAGAAAGTTTAAAAGCGTCGTTACTTCTGTGGAGTACGTCCCACGACCGGGCCCCCCACATGCACGTTGTGAGGAATCAAAATATTGCCGAAACGGCGATACTTTTGCCGTTTGTGGCAATCTGGCATATGAAATTTGAATGTCTCACACACACACGCCATATTTGCCCTTATTTCGCCCCAAGTGACTTTCATGTGTTCGGACGGTTCCAAGAAGCTATGGGAGGCAATCATTTCGGAAGCGATGAAAACAGCGGTGCGCGTGTGGCTACAGTCACTACTAAAACAATTTTCTCACAAATTATTCCTTGAACTTCCGAAGCGGTGGAACACGTGCATCGTACGTCATGAAGGCCACGTCGAAAGCGAATATATGTATAACATTTCTGTACTACCTTGTTTGCCTTATAATAAGTAATTTAGGTTTTGAGTTGGATCAACCTCGTAGAAGCCATGGTGAATGCAGCCTCTCAGCGCGTTTTTACACGCTGAAGATTGCCCAAACCCCTCTTCTCCCTGGTGCAGGCAGATCAGGTAACCTAACGTGTGCATGAAGGACGTGCATGCCCTGCGCGAAAAATGCCAGAGCCATTTCGTTGTTGTGCATACATGTTGTGCATACAGGGGCGACGACACCATGCGTTTACGGCCCGGTGACCGTATCGAGCGGCGTGGCTGGCCGTCCTAGACGCCTCTCGAAATAAGCGGCCGGGGTGCGGGTGTGCGCTTTGAACGCCTTCGGAAGCTCCTCCCACCGGCAATGGAGACCTGTGGACACGCACTTGCTGCGGTTCTATCCTTCGGCCTACGACGCCGTTCTAGACGCTCAGTAGTCTTACCATGCCACTGGGCAGTAAGCGCACTGTGTCTTCACCCGTGTATGCTCAACATGTTTGCGCAACAAAATGAATGTCGCTTTCTACCCATCGCGCGCACGTCAGTCATACACACGCAGAGTGTCCTGATCTGCTTGCACCAGTGTGAAGAGGGGTTTTGGAAATGTTCGCTTCGCGGAAAAGTGCTGAGAGGATAAATACACCGTGCTTCGTTTATAGGGTATTCCAAGTCACCATGCTCGATATAATATAGGCCGTAAAAATCGGCGCCTGCACGTAGCAGTCCAAACTTTTCGTCACTGGTCTTTTTTTTTTTTTTTGTAAAATTAGAAAGCGTAGCTCCTTTTCTGTAAAACAAATAGGGCCAAGAAACTTGCCAAGGTCAACGGCGGGCGGCGACGCAGACGACCAAGTCGAGTTGCGGGGTGTGTTTGGCGCATGATTTGATAGATGGCGTCGGGAGCAGCGTCCGAAAGCACAGCCGACCAGCAAAAGAAAGCAGACGACGCGCAGACGAAATCCGTTGGCAGAAAAGACGCCGTCGTTATGCAAACGCGTCTTTTTTTAAGTTTTGATTTTATTGTTCGCATTTATATTTAAAGCAAAAAATACACTACGAAGGATTAGGTTCATTTTAATAAACCACAGTGGTCGCGAGCAGTCTCGATAAAGAGGTAGCTCCATCTATCAATATGACTGGAAAAACGCTACACGCCACTCGACTTCGCCGTCTGCTTCGCCGCGTAGACCCTGACAAGTTTCTTGGACATATATTTTACAGAAAGGGCGATTCCCTTTGATATTTTAAAAGAAAAAAACAACCTGGGAAGTACAAATTTGTCGAAAATTTAAGATTGCTACGTGCAGGCGATGATTTTTACGGTCCATTTTAGATCGAGCCGGCTGGCTGGGGACACCCTATATATAATCGCTGCGCGAAATGCTACCGCATCTTTTTCAGAATCAGCGTGCCGGCAGCAGCGATTTCGGCCCTAGCCTCTCAAAATATGCACTCTACCGCCATCTGTCTGCGCTCGCAGAAGGTGTTTCCTAACCAGGTTTGTCAGCCATTTGGGGCTGTGGTGACATCCCGTGGCGGCGTTGCGATCTCTACATTCGTGTGCTCCAAACCAGCGCAAGCTCAGCTCAGCGCATATACCAGGGCACCAATGCTAACACATTGAAATAACAAAAAAAAACAGGGAGAGAAACAGAAAAGGAGGGGAACAGAGAATGTCCCAAACTCAGTTACAGATTTATTTATTTCAAGTCGTATATATGCTTTTTAAGATGTCGTCACCATTCCTTATCAGGGTTGTCCATCATGTTCAGTATAACGCAGCACGGCTGAACTCTACCTATTTTTTGTACTAACCGGTGTTTATTTCTGTTGATGATGGACATGTGAAACAGATATTTCTACTTACATGACATCCTCCTCCAGTGGAGCATATACTATAGTCTGGAACAATTCTCGTAAGTTGTTTTTGGCAAGCAGTCTTGTTAATCAATGTAATATTTCTTTGTCTTAGTGTCAAAGGTATGCCGGATGTCACAGCACGACTAATTCCGAACTTGAGCTCCGTGTATCTTTCATATCTTCATACCCGGATTAGTCGATTACCTCAGTATCTAGGACGATTTACAAACTTATTTGCTGCTTCACACAGCAGAGTTCCGGCGTATATCTCACAACGCTTATAGTTCATCAACTTAAGGTGCACTCCTCTATGACGAAACAGTTTTTAACAACGGTCTCGATTGTGGCAGGCCAAGGTAAATACGATTCTAAAAAGAATTTTACGGAATGTTCAGTACAAACCTGCATCCCACGATCATGATCTTTTTGAGGCTTTGTCCATGCCAAATCTACAATCTTCGTTTTGTTTCTAATCTGTCGCGCCTTGGTACTACTAGAAGGATGATGTTAAAAATATTCCTCCAAATATGAAACAGTAGTCCCTTTCCGAAGTTCAGTGTCATCTGGTGGCTCAAATGGAAGTTTAACTTTTACCGTGCTAAGGGCGGGAATTAACATCTACTTTGCACTATTGTATCGGGAACAGTCACTTTCACAAGTGAACGGCAGTCGAGAATGTGCGCTTAACTGCATGTTCTTTTTCAAACTCGTTCAGTGTCGATGGCGAAAAAGATGCAACCACTCAGAACGAAGCGCCAACCCACATCGACGCCTTGATAAAGTTCTACACGTCAAGGGGCTTTGAACCCGATTGTGTACTCTAACAGATTGTCTGGACCAGAGTTAGAAATGAACGTTTACGCAGCTCTTAGGTTTTATTCCTGATTCGCATCGTGCTAACGTCTCAAATGTATGTAAGCTTCTAACCATCAGGTTAGGAGCCTCTTCAATGTCTTCCTTCATGAGCAAACAAAAGGTCAACGTTAGTATGGCAAACATGCCACTTTTTCAGATGACGATAGTGATCAAAGTGGCCAGACTGAATTTCGGAAAGGGTCTATAAAACAAAAATTACGCGTTCCCGCTAGCTATACACGCTCTACTTAGAACATACGGTTGGTATTTGTGCCTCAAATTTTTAATTCTCTACCTCCCAGTTTAGCTGACTTCGCATCAAGAAGGAAAGCTTAGAAAACACTACGACATTTTGATTTGACAGACGAAGTCTTGTGATTCTTTCATAATTATTTTTATTACTAGCATCTTTAAACAAGTAAGTTTTTAGCTGTTTTGTGCATTAAGATTTTTTTATTATTTGATAAAAAAGGAACTCATCTACATCCTCCCTGTCGCAAGAACTGGGCAACATTTCGTGCTACATTCAATGGTGAAGAGTCACACATGTTGCCTTGTGTTTTTTCTATGACCTGACTTAAGGTTGTATTTTTATAGGGTTCGTAACGCTCCAGTTGGAACAGCTGTAGAGACTTCGTGATAGTTCTAAATTTTGTTTAAAAAATTATATATACATATATATATATTTAATTTCATGCAATAATAAATATTATTAAGCAGATCACATAAGAAAGCAGGTGCGTAAAAGCAAGAAGCGGCTTGTGGGACTGAACCCGGTATTAACGTAAGATGATACACATTAATTTAACAATTATTTAGGCAGAAACAGCAAAACCAAGAATAAATGATAAAAAATTTCCTGGAAATGAAACATTCCTTCAAATATAATAAAGAAATAATAATATTTTTATTATTATTGTTGTGTTTGTTGTTGTAGTTGTGTTGGTTGTTGTTGTTGTAGTTCCGGTTGTTGTTGTTGATTTTGTTGTTAGTTAACACTGGCGCCCACGAGAACCCTGTTTCCAAACGGGCTCCTTCTTAAAACACAAAATACAAAATAACTGATCCCTATATGGGGAAGTGACGCTATATTGCCTCCCGATTGTTTTTCTCAAGGCTAACCCGATGTTTCAGAAAATCAGAATTTTCGACACATTCTCCAGAAATTGTTTTTAAATATATAGTATCGTTCAATGTTTGCGATGACGTGCACTGTTAGACATGTGGAGAATCGAAACACTGTTTATAATCGCTGCTTCCCTTTTCATTCTTGAAATAAAATTGTGCGAGAGAAGCCATTTACCATAGTAAAAGCCCCAGCCTAAAATGAATATGGGTGCACTTAAAGACGGCATGTCCAAGTTTTCTGGAAGACAGATTGGCTGAATGTATTCGGTAAAGTTTACTGGTCTTTTTTAATTTCAATAGGGCAATGTCCCCCTGTAAGAGAAATGCATTTTGTTTAGCATTATATGCAGCCATCAAATAATAAAAAAACTGTAAATTACTGTAGTTGATACAATACCATAAAGAAGAAACACTTCTGAATAGGTACGCAGACCTGCTCGACCTCAACGCACAAGACGTGACCATTAGGCGCCGCGTTGCCATCCAGTTCGTCGCTTCGTTCGGCGGTGAGAAGTCGAGTCGTTTCGCCGGAACAATCTGCATAATTGGTTATATTTGTGCTTCCCATAGGCACCGAAAGAAAGCTGGCGTACTCGTTCCTAGACGAATAAAACAGAGAAGGAGGGGGACGTGACTTTGTTTTTAGGTTGTAATATTCCCTTCGTCAAACCACTAGTGGCATCTCGATTTTAAAAACACTTCAGATGACGATTTATTTTTCGTTTTTACTGCAGCCCTGTTTTAGATCGCAGCTCTTAGGCGCCTGTTTCCTCGCTAGATGTAGCTGGAAAATTTTCCTGCTAAATATAGCTCGGAAATTTTTCAGCTAAATTTAGCGGGCAGATTTTTCCGCTAAATTTAGCGGAGAAATTTCTGTCTAAATTTAGCAAGTTCAGTTTCTCCGCTAACTTTAGCAGAGAAATTGACGTCACGTGACCTTAACACCAATTCAGTTTCGCCGCTAAATTTTGTGGGGAAAATTAACGAAGACTTCCCACGAAACGGGAGGACAGCAGGCGAGGAGAAGGGGAGGGTACGGAGGGAGAAAAGGGGCATACCCTCCCATTAGTAACCTCCACTCCTTCCCCTCAAGAGCTGCGTCGACAGTGCTTGATTTATTTTCACAGATAAAAAGAAAATAAAATACAAAGAAAAATACATTGTTGTCTTCATTTTTTTTTTTTACTTCTATGTTAGGCTACATGTCTTTGCATTTCCTGCTTTGCTTTTCCTGGTATTCGCCCGTCTCTATTTTTTTTTTTCCCAAGTTTAATGCGTGCTGTTTTGGGCTATAGGCCCAAAACAACACTTTTTGGTGTGCTGAGCTTTTAACAAGCGAAGGAAGGCTGTTCTCTGCTGCTGCGAGAGTCACCATCCGTGGCTGTTCCGTTAGCAGACGGTCGCCTTAGGTAAAAATTTGAAGTTGTGGACTTCTAATATTTTGCACAAGTAATTTCGCTTAGTGAATTTGATTACAGAAGATCAATTCCTTCAGGCCCGTCTGTGGTAAATCCTATCCTGATCCGTTTACAACAACGATTTATGCGGTGCATTCAAAAGGTCAACGATTCGTTTGACTTACATTCAAGTGAAAGTCAGCAAAAGAAGCTCTCGCCGCTTTTTTGTTTTTGTTTACAAGTAAAAAGCTGACACAAGTAAACTCTTGTCCTAAGATATTGATTGTTGATTAAGGATTTGATGACGCGAAGCTACTATGGCCATACTGCGCCAACCTAAGATATTGAGTTGGGCTAGTTGAATATGCTTAATATAAAAATTAAATAATGCAAAGGTTAGACGAAGGACAAGGGAATGTAGACAAAGACAAGCGCTACTTTGTCTCCATGTTCTGTCCCTTGTTCTTTGTCTAACCTTTGCGCTATTTAATTTTCATAAAGTCTTGTCCAAATTCCCGTTCTTTTTTTTTACAAGATCATGTGTTTTGAATGGCCGGTGTGTACGCTCAGTCGCATAGTGATTCAAGTACCGACTTACAAATATATATTTCTCAGCCAGAAATTGCACTGAGGGTTACTAAATGTTATTTGCACTTTATATAATTATTTCAAAATTAAATCGACAAATTATAACAGTTCATGTTTTATCAACTAGTTGTAATTTTGGTAGTCTTCATTCTTTAGACCAGTGCTAACGCTTTGCACATCAACAATTCGACGCATGTGACTACCTATGTCTCCAGTTCTTTATCAATCAGTGAGATAATTCTTGTAAACATTTATAGACCCTGCGTCGCATTAAGCAACTGTTGGTTATCAAAAATATGGTAGTATATTTTAGTGTGTCTCATACTATATAATCTTGACTGCTGGTCCCAGTGATGCATTTATAAGTGATTTTGAACCGGAGACGACGGACGAGATGGGGGAAAACACACAAGTCTCAATATGTCTTAAGACGTATGTCTTTGTCTCCTTGTCGTCCGACGTCGTGTCTGGTTTAGAATCATCTGTAGCTTAAAACAACTAGTCTGTTTATTAAACTTGTCTTCTATGCATTTATAGGGGAGTAAAAACAAAATCTACACAATCAGCTTTTTCTGCAGCTGTAGCTCTTTACTCTAAACTTTTCAGCGTGTTTTTATAAACATTGACTTAAAGGGGCACTTACAACCCAAAGGTCGTATTTTTTTATTGTCTAAAACGATGCAACTTGTAGTCATAGACACGCAAAAAAAACCGCATCGCGAAAAAATATTTTCCCGCGCGCGCGCGCTCCTTTTTAGTTTTGGCGTTTGTATTTCCCGCCGCTCACCTCCTCGCTTCTTTTGATCGGGGACGTCAAAAATCAGGAAATTTAGAAGCTTTGTAGGTGACATTTCTATAACATTAAATAACCGCAATCGTAAAACATGTTTTTTAACGCAATTGCGAGCGCACTACGGCTCCTCTTTTTGAAATACCAAAAATCAGAGTTAAGTGTGATGTTGCTTCCTAGATTTGTACCCTCCCTCGGAAAACTTGCCGTCGCTCGTTGGAGAGTCACAAGGGCCTTAGCCGAGTCGGGGAAAAACCGCTTGTTTCCCGCCGGCGCCCTTCTATCCCTCTCCTCCTCCTCGCTTCTGGTCGCCGTGGCAACGGCGGAGGTCCGAAAGAAAGTCGAGTCGCAGGAGACCGCAAAATTTGAGTCTCTGCACTGGCGCGGATCGCGCGGGAACTTCGAATTCGGCATTTGGAAATTGTTTTTTTTATTCACAAATACTGAATTTTAAAGTTTCAAATTTTGAGGGTAATGTCCCGACATCGTTTTCAATCGTTTCGGATAATAAAAAAGAAAATATGATTTTGGTGTGTCAGTGTCCCTTTAATTCGGCCCTTGCGTTATAAACATCGACCAATAATTTTATTTATGTATTACGTTCTGGCAAATATATATAGGTCGGTGAATCATCCTAAATCATCCTTTTGAATGTTGGCAATCTATAGATCGAGATAGAAAGTGCTTCGAAGGATTCGAGGTTGCGATGTCCTGAAATTAAACTTCAAAGTATTACGCATCATTTCAATATTGCCAAAAACACATTTTCTTTGAAGTGAAAATCGCATCACAAAATCTACGCCTGTACTAATTTTAAAGGTTTTAGATAAATATCTGCAGATATTATAATTTCCACATACTTCTATCCAAATTGCCAAAATATCTACAAATGCAGTACATTTGTATGCAACAAATGTGCGGCAGATCTTATCAACATGATCCATTCAAACAAACGTAATTAATGTCATAAAAACAGGCATATTGTGTACATACCCAAAACAATGCGCAGCGGTCAATACAAATCGGTCCCTTATTAAAACACCACCGCAATACAAAGTATCGTTTTCATTGTACAGCCCCACCATCCACGGCCAGCTGGCTGGATCTGCCGTGGTGCCATTTACGATTAGGGGTGTCGCGAACTTTTGTCGAACCAAATTTTTAGGTCGAACTTTCGGGGTTCGACTGTGTCGAACCGGTTCGACGAACCTTCGAACATCTTACTAGATTCGACCGGTTCGACTTTGTTGACAGTATGGCCAGACCTTGATACAAGCATGTCTAGGTTTGGCGAATTTCTTTTTTTTAAAATGGTTATTTTATTTTATAAACAGTTGTAATTAAACAAAACTAATTCTAATCACCGAAGAAGTTAATAACTTAATTTTTTTGTACTGTATTAACTGAAATAACCAATCAGCGCTGCCCTTAATTCATCCCTTAGCCATTACTATCCAATCCGAAGCCAACTGTCCAGCCTGTCGCGCATGCGCACACGAGTCGAACCTCAATACAAGGTTCGTCGAATTTTCCACTAAAAGTTCGAAAAAGTCGAACCTGGTCGAACTCGAACCTCGGCCGGTTCGCGACACCCCTATTTACGATCCGTTCGGAAACAGTGTTTACTACATTCCGCTGTCCACATTTGACATTTGTCAAAAAATCATGAACTCCTGTGTGTTTCATGTACGCAACTCTTGTAAATACCAGGCAACCAATGACTGGTTCGCAACGTCTGTTGGAAGGTCTTAAGAGATAATGCTGCCAAGCGTTTGGCAAATAAACTAATTCCTTTTAAAGTTAAGAGCTGACGTAGCTAAACCCAGACGAATAACTTTGAATGGCTGAGAGCAGGAGGCACATATTTCATCAGGTTACAAAAAAAAAAAACTGTAAAGCAACACAAAATGTGAACTGTTTATCAAAATTCACTTGAAGCGTAATTATCGAGCTACACTACGTAAAGAGGCAGTCTATTCTTATGTATCGAAACAAGTCCATGTGACTCAGAAAACAAGTTGAAACACTAAAAAGCAGCGTCGATCCCGAATTTGCTCGTCATTGAATTTCAGTCTTCTGGTGTTTTAGCACTATCCAGCCTGGAAGAATATTATGTATTCAAGTGATTTGTATGATACACTATATAACTCCATACTGTTGTTCTCCAGAAAGAATGCAGCTGCTTTCCTGGAATGATTTCAAAATGTATTTATCCATGGACCATGAAATTACGTTTTATTAAGGTTAAGTGCTGGCGAAATGAAGGAAAAAACTCATTTTGAAACAAATAATAAAAGCTGAAAATAAACATACCTCGCAAGTTTGTCGATGCCAATAAAAAAGAGACTTGACACCCCTAAGCACCAGTGGGTAGCAAAAATACCATAACAATGCTCGTGAAACTTTACGTTATATTTCCTAAAAAAAGTAATAGTTGCCGGCTCTTTCGTTAGGAGCCTCGATTAGGACATTTTGTTATAGATACAACGCAATATGTCTTCCAATGGACAGCCATCAAATCAAAAGCACCAACAAATATTTTTCACGAATCTCTCAGGAATCGTTTTTTCTGCAAAAAAGCTAGAGCCGAAGTCGACGCAAACACCCTTTCTACTGCAGGCTTGCCTGACATAGCCGATAGTGGTCGCGTATGAATATCCCCTCGAAAACTGGTGACAACTCAAACAACCTGTTCCATGTCAGTGACTTATACTGGCTAAAACCCAACTGAGTTATTTCCAACCACTTCTTAGCGCTCATAAGCAGTGTCATCTGACTACAAAGCTACCACAAGTCCTTAGTAGCTAGAAACCCTATTCGCCCAGCCCATTATGAAATAACTCCAATAGACTACTCGATTCGTCAAAATGTATAGGCATTGACGGGTTTACAATTTTAATTCACAAAAGACAACCTTGTTAAAACCCAGTCGAAGCTGGGATTAGTCTGAGCTGGGCAGGTTGGCTTGTTCTGTGTACATTTCAGGGATGTGAATGAGTGAGGTTTAGTGGTGGCCAACATACATCTCGAGAGCGTTGGAATTATGTCGACTTATTTCACGCGTCTGAAGGTCGGTTGTAGGTCTTGCTTATAAACCAGGAAGATGAAAAAAAAAAGTCAAGACTGGGGCCTCAAACTTTCTGCGTTTTCGTGCCTCTCTTTTTAATTTTACTTTATTGCTTCTAGTGTGGGAACTTTTGAAAATTATTTTGTTGATTTAAAACAAATATATATATATATATATATATATATATATATATATAGTATATATGTATATATAATTCGTTACGTTTTACGTTTGTGCCCCCGTGCTTCCTTGTTTACCTGAGGAGAAACGGCATGTTTTCCACGTTAAAGGGTGATTTTGTTCGAGGGCTGAAGATATTTTTTACCTTAAACTCAAGTCCTCTATTGACTCGGATGCAGATCATATATAACAAGAATTTTAATCCTTTCGTGGACATTTTCAATACCCTTCCATGTTTTAAAAAAATATAGTACTGAGGCCCAGTCTGTAAAGTGAAAAGTTTTAGTCTGGTTGTCTTTCACTTCGTGCAAGTGTAACCCTCCTAAGGCCTTACCAGTTTGGGGAACACGGATTGATAGATTGGTAATCCAAAACGTATTTTATTATTTAGAGTCCTCTGACATGCCTAGTAAACCGTAAATAACTCACTTATCGTGTGTAGTAAAAGAATGCATATTTTCCAGGCTAAAAGGTTTGAAATTTAGTTATTTTATTACTAGCTCCCTATTTTGCATTTTGATGGCACAACAAAAAGTAACAATAAATTTATTACTGCTTCGAGGCACTCGTTTATTTACGCGTCGTTGTGAATACCAGTAAATTTTTTTCTCCGTGTATTGTTGTAATGAAACAAATCAAAGAAACTTGGGCTTTGGTGAATTTGAAAATTTGTCTGATTAACGCTAGTTTTGACGCCCTACACAATGGCGCAATTTAGCGAGCGTGCTAGCTAGACTACACGTGGCAACCAGGAAGGTGTTCGTGTATCGCTGGATCACCCTTCCCAATGAATTCATTGTGTGTGCTGGTGTGGTTCACTTATAGCTAATATTTTATAATCCACGATTTATAAAAGTGTATTTTCCTGCCTTCGGTTATGGCACAAATGGTGGCCCTGGTATTTTCTCTAGGCTAGTTCATGCCAGTAAAATATCTGCGCTGTTTTATTTTTGCTTTATTTTTAACAGAAGAAACTTAAAATAATATGCAATCTTGAGTTCTCATTAGAAATTCAAATGCAATGTATTCATAATTTATGCGCGTGAGGATTAGTTTATGCGCAGATCATTTTCGTGTCTCACGCGATACTACAACAGAGTAATTTCTTTTGCGAGGGCCTCGTCCCGATAAATGGAGAGTTTGGTCACTTATTTATGATAATCGATTCTTCTGCTGAAAGCTTGAGCGGCGTTGAAATATATCTAGGCAAAAATAAAAGAACTTCAAAGAAAGAAATTAACAAAAACGTCAGGCTTCAGGAGGGTACAAATTAGCAACCAATTAAATTGTTGGGTAATAAAACCTTTAAACAAGAAAGCTGATTGATCGGATACTAATATGTTAGTTGTCGTTTACTGTGGGAAAAAAAAAGGTCTAGATACCCTGCTTAATAAACGAACAAGAAAGCTTGAACAGAGCTCAAATATAAAGGCGGATAACGCTCGTCAATTTTTGAGTGGCCGCAATGATTTAATATCTCACAAGAGCCCGAGGACATCGTAGCGGGTAAGTAAAACTCCTGTATGTAAAGAGTAAAAGATGAGGAAATGAGGAAGGACTAAGGATGGCACTAGATCCGTTCAGGCCGCAGTGGAGCATAAGTCGTCACGTGGATATATAACTAACAGAATTCTTCGCTAAGCAATGCTTCTTTGTGAAAATGACCATTTACCTTGTGGTAATTTTTTTTGTGTTAACGTCCTATTCTTATTTCCCAAAACGTACATTAAATTTAGGATGAGTCATAAATTTTGTAATGAGTCATCGACCGGTGACGGCCCACAGCACACGTACCAATAACCACTAGTAAACTTGTGTCCAAAGAAAACAATTAAAAGGGCCCGATGCATTAGAAATTGAGTCTAGTAGCATTGGCGAATGGGCTAGTGGGTAGTTCATTTTGACAGGTAAAAATCAACGCTGGGACACGGACAGAGTAGAAGCTGGAAGACAAACAGAGTGCTGGCTTAAAACGGAGCTTTAATGAATCTGACAGTGCGCATAAATACAAAAAATCGTTTTATGAATTGAGTGCTAGCGGCAGTTACAACTTTATCGAGAGTGCCCACACCTATGTCTGCTCGTTGGTGACCGTTCGTCCTGCGGTGGATCACTGTGGCGTGAGCTCTGACGTGCCATCGACAGAACTGTTGACTTCATCGGGTAGCAAACATTGCCTCACCTCTGAGTAAGCACCCCTAGGAGACCGTCTGCAGCCACGGAAAACCAGATCCAGAAGTTGGAAGGCGTCTGCCTTCCGAAGAAAGTAAAACACGTCTGAATCCATGGGCCTAGGCTCGCCGTTGAGCCGAGGAGGTCGCCTCCGGTGTGGTTGTCTCTGATAAGTCAAGTGTAAGGACGAGCAGCGGAGTCTAAAGCGGACAGATGTGTTGCTGACGGTGTCGATGTGTTACTGCAATGCAAGGCGTGTCGTAGCAGAGCCCTGGTGAATTGCACCTTCACGTACTAAAGAGATAACGCCCTGTCGTTACTACCAGACGATTAGAAGGGGGTTACGGAAGGGCATGCTCAGCTCAAAAACTGTAGACGCCGTTGAGGCTACCTTTATTTGCAGAGAGGACGTTTGGGAAAAGTAGAAACTAAAGCACTCAAATAATGCAAACGGCTGAATCTATATAAACTTGTCCTAGGTGTCAATAAGAGCAAAGGCCTAATTGATCTATTGTTCTCAGCTAAAACACAAAAACTAGCTGTGCTCTATGTGTAATAGTATCGGAAAATATAAAATCTGGCAAAAATCAGTGGCCGAATTCTTGCAAACAAAATTGAATGTTTCATCCATTGACAATCGCTTTCAGGTAAAGGAACTCACAACCGAAGTAGACTTTTTGAAGCAATACCCGAATCAAAGCTTTACTGCCTGTTCCGAAGACATTAAGGATCTTTACTATTCTATTCTGCACTCGGAGCTTTTAGCGTATGTTAAACATTGTATTGACGACTAGGGATACGTAGCTTTTCAAGATTAGTGTGGACTAAGGGTTAGACAATTCTTAGGGCTTCTACCTTTTACCGGATATCGACATTTTTACTTAGAATTGAGAGTATTTTCTTTAAATGAACTGCATGTGTACCGGTTCCTGATTAGCTACCGTGTTGAGTAACATCTACCTCGCATTTTATCACTTGCATTTCTCTACGAAACTTGAAGGTTCTAGGGAAAAGTATATATTTCGGTTGGTGGATGAGTACGTATAGACTGCAAAGGAGAGGGTTTTGATGGTGAATTTTCTGTTGTTCTGGCCACATGTAGTGAATGCAGAAAACAGCTCATTCTCATGCACGAATGTCCGTAAACTGTTTTATTAGTTTTTATACCTTTAGATCCAATGCCATCTCTCACACGTGTGCTGGAGGGCAGGAGGTGATCGTTGCCTTGAGGCAACAAACACCTCCTACCCGTTTCATCAGTCCATTCTAAGCTTCTGAAAAGAAAACTCATCAACATTTTTTTTAATAATGCTCTGCATAAATTCTGCTTTCACTTGGTCAAGCATAGTTTTAAAAATCTTTTATTATGACACATGGACACAGGCTACCCATCGCGCCTCCTAACTGCGGTCCCAGACACTTTACAGAAGAGAAGACGCATCAGAGCGATAAAGAAGCTAACAGAATAAAAGCGAGTATCACGGTATTGCTGTACCTACTCATGGTTTCCCAAAATCTGAAGAAAGTGGGACGACGAGTTGGTATTCGTGTGGTCTTATCGGCTCGGAACAAACTTTCTAGGATGTGCAAAAAAGTGAATCATGATGTAAGAGAAAAACAAATTTGGAATAAGAAATGCCATAACAAGTTTTTGATAAGAGATGTGTTTTCTGTCCCCCATCTTGGCGCCGCAGACACGTAGGGCAGACACGACGCTATAACAGACCCCTTTCAAAAATCACGTGCTGATAATAAGTAGGTCAGAACCCCTGCACAACAGCGGAACAACTGACATCGTGGAACGTGCAAGTCATTCCATCAGATAGCAAACGCCGGAGCTCTCTAAACGCTTGGAGCCGACGAGCCAACCAAACAGCAGTGAAAAGTGCAGCGCACTGCACTCATCACCTTTTTCTGTGGGTGTGTTTTTGCCTCCTAATCCAACCAAACGCATAAAGCGTACCGTGACGTTGCGGTTTTAGTCCACCATTGTTCGGGGATCTAATATCTGCCATGACTAATTTTTCACAGCTTGTGTAGGGGCATCTTGGTGCGCACTGCCGCGACTGCGTATGTGCTTCAGTCTTTGAAAGATGCACGGTCATCAGTTGACAAAGGGGCACGCTCAGGCGGGAGATTATAGTAGCGCGCGCTATCGGACAAGCGGGGTCAGGATGTGTTAGCGCCCCGTCACTTCCTTTGTCGGTAAAGCAGAGCATGGCCCTTTATAAGTCGGATAACAGCAGAGCGTGCAGATGAGTCTAGGAACACGTGTCGTGTTTTTTAGATGTTGTATCCCAATCTTTTTTTTTTTTTTTTTGCTCGGGGCACGTTTTGTAATTATACGCGTTGTCACATCAATTAAAGCTCAGTTTTAATTCAGCGCCGTGTTTTCTACTCTGTCCGTGTCCCTAGGCTGTTTGTTAATCGTGAAAATATATTTTACCGAGGTAAAGAAATGACTGCTGAGTCTTATACACACGACATTTTGTATGCTTATATAAAGTTTCTTCTAGTGTAGCGTGAAAATTGAATAAGGCAAAATCTTATTTTTGGTATTTGAAAAAAAAAAAGATTGCTTCGTACGAACGATAAATAACTATATGTCACTCATTTCACGGAGAATATAGCGCGTATTGCCAAACCAATTCGAAAAATATATTCTCAATTAAACGGTCTAAACCGGTATGAACCCGTTTCTGCACCCCGGAACTGAACCCAAAAGCCTTGAACACGAACCTAAACCGAGCCAATAAAAAATTTGGTTCGACACTCTGGTACCCCTAGCGACCACCGCGGCGCAACCGGTAGGTGACAGACGTAGAGAGCCCGCAGGATCATCGCCTCTTCTATACTCACAAAGCCTGGGAGTTCGACGACGGAGCCACAGAATGTCCGGTCATAGATTTGGAGCTTGAGGATCTGGTAACACAGAGCATCAAAGAGCCATTTCTCAGGGAACCTGGACGTTAGCGCGCTGCTTTTGCAGCGGCGAGGACCCGAAACACACTTGTTCGCTCCAGACAAGTGCGTTTCGGCGTCTATCCTGCAGCGGGGCGCCAGTCGCGTGGCTCTCCTATCATCCGTTGTCTTTTTCCATTTCGGCGGCCGCTTCTCGTGGAGATCTACCAGGCTTCGTAAGTATATAGAAGGGTATGTGCATGCATAACAATAGGCCTTATGCAAAATTGCTTTGTGGTCTGACAACACTGAGAGCGTCGCCATTTTAATGTTGGCACGCGTCGTCGGTGCCGAAGCACGGTGGAGGCGTTCGAGAGAGCCGTACGGGCAGTGTGCGATGGCGCAGCAGCTGTGTTTTCCGCCTTCTGACCATGTAATCTGGACGAATAGTTTAAGCAACCTACCGCAACTGTCCAACAAAACTCTCGGAGGCCTGTGCACGCTGGCGACAACCTCGTCGAAGCAGCGGACCAAGTCCTACCTACGCCTTCGCTGTTGAAGCTTACAATCTGCCGGTTGTCGCCAGCGTGTGCAAAAGGACTAGGCCGTCATGCCTTTCATCTTTGAGAACACTTTTAAATCCTTTTTTCGATGCGAGTACGCTTGAAGTCTTACTGTTTAGCCGTATACCGCTCCACGCGAATACATGACTCAAAATTAGTTTTTATTTTTTTAGTTACTGGAGCAAGGTTTTTTGGTGGACGCTCTACGTTCTTCTAAAGGAAACTGTGCTTTGGGCAATATTTTTCAAGTGTTGCAAAATGATAAAATTGGTTTCAGATAGCATTGACCTCAAGCACAGTTGACGGATGTTGCGCTAATAATGAAGATTTCTTCAAGCCTGACAGAATAACTGCATTGACTTTCTCAAAACTACCCCTGCTTCTTTGCACTAAACAGAATTTCTACCTCGGCTGCGACAGAAAAAAAATAAGAAAAGAAAAGAGGGTTGTAAAATGAAGTTTGCACTGCACGTGTTGCTTTATTTGACGTCCGTAACGTAAGTTTTTGCCGCCGCCGACGTCAACGTTTTAGCCACTGCGATGAACCTAACCATATCACTGTTAACCATACGCATCTTCAATTATGGTGGGTGGCGTAGATTGTTGAAATTACCATTTTTTTTTTGCCTCGCTTAACAGCCTTAGTCTCGTCCGCATGCATTGAGCTGCTTGCGCATCAAGAAAAAGGCAGGCCGACACTACAACGTACGTAAAAGAAAAAAGAAGGTCATAAACAAATTTGGTACAACTTCGTGAAAAAATTAGGGCCCAGTTCAATAGTTGTAAAGGCTTCACACCACGCGATGACGTCCGTATGTTTCTTCGCGTTGTCACCGATTGTTTTTGTCAAAATCTGCGTCTCAAGTAACAAATAAAAATGAGAGAAAAATATGAACCCTGTTCACGTTCGCGTTCACGTCACGGACGAATCAAAGGTTCATCACTGCATCCGCAGCGGAACGCAGCAATCGTTGGCATCGCATCTCTCGCACGAAGCGTGATCGCCTGTTTACATGGGGTCTTTGCCGGTCGGGTCTCTGGTTTCGTTTTCTCGCCACTAACAAGATGGCGGACGTAGTTCTCGGCGCGCTACTAGATGGCGCTCTACATATCGCAAATCGTCTATTGGTTGGTTTGTTCCGTGGTATCTCTCCTTTCATTATTATCTCTCCGCTTCTGCTAAGCAGCGCGCGTACCAGGAATTGCCCGGAGCCCAAACGACTACTAGTGACAACACGGTCAGCACTGTAAACTTATCAATCTCGCCTTTGCCTATGCACGGCTGCGCGACGTGTCGGGCCGTACCTCGTTTTTGATCTAGCTGCCGTGCCACAATAGTGGAGACGACTCAGGAGCAGCGGCCGGACGGACGCATCGTTGTGTCTTTGATAAAAGACTGAATATGTCATGCAACAATATGTCCCTAGACGTGACTGTTCACATAGGATGCTTTTTGCTTGCTCTATGAAACCAGCTTTGTCTTTTTTTTTCTTTTTATTCCCTATTACTGCCACTGGAGATTTTTCACACGTTAAGTTGCCAATAATCATATATATGTTTTATTAGCGGCTTCGCTTTCACGAATTACATATAATCGCTCTTAGGCTCGGCTACATAACACACAATAAAATTGGGTTTTGGTCCCGCCTGATTAAGAAGGTATAGGCATGCACAGGACTCTGTTAGCTGCCCACGTAATGAAATACATTCTGGACGCAACGCATGTGTCCGCTAGCCAAGAACCCATTCGACTATGTGCGTGACTTGTCAGCACTAATGAGCTGCATCCCTGCTCGGCACGGTTCAACACTACAAGCGGTTTATCTTCAGGTGCAATTGCTTTTCGAACATATTTAGCACCAACCATATGTTCACTACAATCTCTGCTGAAACTCTAACACGACTATCGGCAGTGTAAAATTTATTGCGCAAAGTATATTCTCTGTTATTGGTGAAGGAGTTGTAAGTCAATTAATCTGAGCACGCTCAATATTTCGCAAATTTTGAAGGGTGTAGTATTCGAAAATATTTGAGAGGCACAAAATATTTATATTTTGAGTGATATGTTATGTATTCGTTACGGTGGAGTGATAAATCCACTACAGCATTTTTTTTGGAATTCACATAACTTGGCTCCTCGTCAATGATTAAGTTGTTTACACTTCAAATTAATTACAACTTCAAAGAACAATTTTGTTATTGAGACACAACCTTAAAGTTACAAACAGTAACTCTTACCAGCAGCTCATGTTGTATACTAACGTTTTCTTAATGAGTCTCAGAAAAGTCTGAGTTCGGCACTTAGATGCTGTTTTCACCAGTAAACGCGATTAATTTTTTTGTAAAGATGTACAGTCACGATCAGAAGTAATTGGAACGCGGGAGCGGTGGCCCAACTGCATTGCAGCGCGATCTAGTCGCGCCTGTAGGAACTGATAGGAGGCTAAGCGCATGCGCTCATGCCGGCGCCGACGGTCCCTCTGCACCGCTCTATTCATCTCTGGTACCGGCGGTGCAGATCATCCTTCGCTGCTTCTCGGATACAGCACTGCAACCGTGATGGCGCTGATAGCGAGCGTTACGAGCACGTTCCCCGCGAGTGCCAACTGAGGAAACGGGTGCACTATCAAGGTCATCTGAAGCGGTTCGGTGCTGGTTCAATGACGCGGCAAACACTAATGGCCTGACGGATCGCTACGTCAAAAAGGTCTTTAAATTGTTCTCGAGTAGATAGCAACGCCAGCTGCAGAAAATGACACGCAAATTTGACAGAGACCGTAAGTTCCAAGCAACATACCGCGTTTTTATTTTATTTTTGTCAAGATAAGATATTAAAGAGATACTACACTTCATTTCAGCTTCGGTCCGAGCGCGGCCGATGTTATGAGCCGACGGGGCAATCAAACAGCACAAAAAGCGCAGCGTCATGACGTGCTATCTGCGCTTCATAGGACTAGCCGGCGGAGGAGCACGCACAGAGAGACGGCGAATACCGGCTGGTCCTATCAACTGCAGAGAGCACGCTATGACGTTGTGCCTCTTTCGCTGTTTGATTGGCCCTTCGGCTCATAACATCGGCCGCGCTCGGACCGAAGCTGAAACGAAGTATAAAGAGATATTATAGACATTAAAGAGAGCACGAAGCGTGCCCGCTGTCGGCTGTCAGCGCCATCGGGGACGTAGCGTTGCGTCGCAGAAGCGGTAAAGAACGATTCGAACCGCTGGTAAAAGGAATAGATCGAGAGGAGACGAGAGGCCAACGGCGCCGGCTTGCACGCATGCGCGTAGTCTTCTATCAGTTCCCACGAGTGCGGCTAGATCGCGCTGCAATGCAGTCGGGCCACGGCTCCCGTGTTCCAATTACTTCTGATCGTGACTGTACATGTAACGTGAAGAGGCGGCAGTCGAGAGGTGTCCGCAAGAAGTATAAGTTTGTTATTGTCTCATAAAAAGTTCAGTGTTCTTTTTCGTTAAGTTTTTCGTGTGTTGTTTTTTTTTTTTTTTTACCACAGGGCACTATTATCAGTAAAGAAAATCAAGCATGCTCCCATGATGACGTCATCGTCAGTTATATTTGGTTCGTCTTTTCATCTCTGATCACAAATCATTGCTGCAGACGGAAAGATTAACATTAAAAATCCTAAAATAAAAAAAAAGTGGGTTGGTAGCTTTTTGTGTGTCTGTTTTGCGAGAAATTACTTGAGTTAGAAGATCTGGATAGTTTTGGGCACATACGCAACTGAAATGTCAAAACACGATTAGGCGGGGCTTCCACATTTTGTCTTCAATCATGCATGCCTCGCATAAAACAATTCACGGCAAATGTGATGGTCCTTACGACCTGACTCTGTAAGTGCACATATTCAATTGCCTACTGAAAGTCCGCCCACGGGAACAATTTTTCGTGAATTCTGTTTCCTTCGAGCGATGCACGAAAAGGCCTTTTTTTGTCGGATAGAATACGGGCGCAAGTAAAATATTATGCTGCCAATCCCTTACCGCGCCATGTACCTTGTCGGACTTCTTTAGCTGTAACACGCGAATGGCGACATCGCAATACTCCCAGCGTCACATGGTAGGCACTTTTCGGAACACCTCGTGTGCAAGGTTCGGCATATATCAATTTTCGACATTGTGATCATGCCATCCTCTCCTTCGCGGACACTCCAACAGCGCCATCTATGATGGTGGCAGTGCGGATTTGCAAATGTCTTCCGATCTTACTCACTTCTTTTCCCAATGGGCGACACCAAGGAAGCATAACAAGCACAATTTCAAAAATAAAATGTACGTATGAACAAATGAGTACGTGAAATGTCGTTCTCGTTATTCTAGCGTATATCAGGTTGTTCTCTTATTTTATTGTTCTCTGTGATCCTTCACACATCACACATTGGCTCTAAAAGTCTGAGTTCGTCATTAGCAGAGATAAACTTATTGTTAGCCGTGATTAGCTGTCTCTGTGTTCTGTAGAAATGTAAACGCACAAAACCATTTTAAGGTACGCACACTTTCTAAAGTTCAAGATATTCGTAACACAGAAAATGAGCCAGTGTGTCATCTATTTTCCGCATCAAAGCACGTACTGCCTGTAAGAGTCCATCGCTGCAATCACCAAACGGAGCTCGGAGAATAGCCACGCAGAAAATACTCGTAGACGGAAAAAACTGTCTGTGCTGTGACAAAAAGGCTATGTTCCAAATCGTACCCGAATAACCTGTCTCCTACGTAAGCTGGTAATACCACATTACATCGGGAGTAAACGATGCACCACTCGATTTTGGAACGGGCGGAATAATCACCTGGACACTACGCGGATTGCCTTCGTCTTGGGATCCAGCAAAACTAAAACATAGTTGGCACAGCGCAAAATAGCAGACGATGTCTTTGGTCACGGACAAAGTACTCGGAGAGAATATAATATTAACCGCTTCGGTATTATTCTTTTACAGTGATTTCGCGGTGATATTGAAAGTGACTCTACCTGCTCCACTTGGTCACCATAATTTTGGGCTGTATATTGAGATCAAAATTACTTGCACCTTTTAGTTATTCCCCCCAAAATTGTTTTGATTAATAAGCGCCTTTACTGTAAGTTTGGTCCAGGTGCCCAAAATGCATACGCATCATATGCGTTTAGGGCACCTGGAGAAAACTTACAGCGATCGTGCTTTAAGTTTGGTCTAAGTTTATGGACACGCGTCTTATGCGTCCACGCATCGTAATTGGCCCGATTACGTTATAAAGAAATTGCCTTCATACGGTGTAGCGGTACAGTGCACGGGACTTTTTCAAAAGTGGTATGTAACTTACGTTCCCTGTGACGCGAATATGATTACAAAATCTCAAAGACGACCTCGAAACAACTACAGGCATTTCTTGGCGGCGGAGATGGGGTGGGGCTGTAGACCGATGAAATCTTCGAAGCCTTCACTGCTTTAGAAGTCTTGTCATTTTATTACACACACTCTGAGAAAAAAAAATAGTTCCCGATCATCTACTGCGTTTGAACATTCTGAGCCGTGAACGTAAGAATATGAAGTTCCCCCGACGCCGAGGACGAAGATGCAAAAAGCTCCTCTCAACCCTCGCACTTGGTAATAACAATAGCCATACGTTTCCGGGGAACGTGCACGGTCTGGACGTGTTGAACAGTCGATTCCTGCTTTGAAAACACAAAATCACAAAAACTCACACATAAATGGCTGCACCTTATTCTCTGTCATTTCGACCGTCTGCCACCAAAGCCAAAGAAGAAAACGAGACTTGAAAGCTGTCGGCGCAGAGAGCAGACGGCGTGCAGAAGGCGAACTGATCACGTGACGTATCTACTCAATTTGATCCGACGTTACTTCCCGATCGAGGAGGGTAGCGTAAGGAATTACTCCGGAGTAAGCAACTCGCTTCTGGAATGCGTGTTCTGATGTCATCGAGTAAGCGCGCGAAAGTTTTGGAACGCCACAGTACGGAAACTTTTCTCCGGAGTCGAATCCAGAAAATTTTAGAACAGAGCCCAAGACAACGGTAATACGTTCATGGTCCTAAAAAATTCCAGCCAACCGGCTAATATAAGGTCCCAGTAATATAGCAATTTTCCTCGAACACGGAATGTTTTATTTTAATCCGAACATACATTTTAAAAGGGAGTCAGAGTAAGACGTATATGGTATTCACCATGTGTTCATCATCCTTGGGTGACACTAGATGCGGAAAAAATTACTATACTAAATGGCTAATTAAGTATTTTCTGTTAATAAACATTGTAATTCCCTCTTTTAGAAGCCATGCTCAAGTTGCAGAAATGCCGCGAATATAACTATTAGATGACAGAGAAGCTTAAATAATTTGCGAAAGTGTCATTGTGAAGGTGATGCTTGATGAATGTTCACGTTTTTAGCCCGATTCGAAATATTCGCGCAAGAGGAGCTCCGCAATTAAGCCCTGCCAACAATCACGATTATACAAATGACGTAGTCGTTTCGGTCACGTCGTCACTTCTGTTGGTGCACCTAAAACGACATATTTGAGAGACAGTTATGAAACGATGAAGACAACTACTTCACGCAGTCATGCGTCATTAGGAAGTTTTAGTAGACCCTTTCCGCAGCCCGGAAAGCACCCGCATAGAGCTCCGTAATTAGCCAAGAGACCTTGAACTCTGCACACCAGGCTGGCGGCACGCATGCACAGCTGAGGCGTTTTCTTTACAAATACCGTATGGCGGTGGAGGAAAACAATCTACTAAAATTCCCTATTATGGGCAGGGCTTGTGCCGCTCTTTTTGCGCGAAATTTTTAAACGCGCTGGAAAAGTGAAATTTGATCAATATGATATTTGAAACAAACAAATACATTTCCGCAAATACTTGTTATTGATCCACCCTTTAACGAAAATCGTCGTCAATACTGCTATTTTAACATAACCCCTAAAACTAATAACTAATAAATCAACAAATGTTAGTTTATTTGCCAACATACAATGGCAATTAGCCAAAATCTAAAGTTCACTAAACCTGATAATAATACGGTGAAGGCGGCACTCGTTCAGCTCTCAAACCCCTTTTTAAAAATATATGCTCGAATTCAAACCATACGCCTTGTATATACTATACTATATACAGGGTATTTACTTTATTTCAAACTGACTCGTCTTTTTGTTGTTGTTTTTTTACAAATTTGTCAAAGCTGCACAAATGCGTTTTGTGCATTTGAGTTAAACGTTGAGGGGAACAAAATATAGGAGGCAAATTGTCACGAGAAGTAGAATAATAAACTAAAAGTTTTTTTTTTACGTTTTAGTTTGTATTAATATACATGGGGTTCCCATTGGACACTTGGTGAGCACTCATTTAAAACCATAATATCCGTCAATATTAGAAAGATTTGAAGCACGTGGTAAGCGCGGGGGCGCACCAAATGTTCCCCTCGTGGAACAGGCGGAACACCGGTGGTTCGTAACGGCGGTTGCTCACCTCTTCACACGCGTTTGAGGAGTGGGAACTTTAGCCTGCCCACGCGTTTCCCACGTGCTTGGAGAGTTTTTTTTTTTTAATATTTATATATTTTGTGGTTCTAGATTGCGCTCTTCAAGTTTCTAATTAAAGCCGTCAATTTATATTCAGTAAAAAAGAAATTCAATTAAAATTCTAGATACTTATCCTCCTTACCAGGAAAATGCAAGCCTTATAATATGTCACCTTCGGTATGCGGAGGGCAAGTTTGTCTGCTTCTTGCGCAGGGGGTAGCGGTGACATAAGAACTCCGAGCCCTGGTTGGCTGATCGCGACCCCCCTATCTGTAGTAGAATAACTGTACGGATTCGGACAACAGCCAATCAGCCAATCGGGTTTGGCTCTGCCAACAGGGGGCAGAGCCAAACTCGATCCGACCAATCACAGCGCAGGAGGGCGGGGCCGGACCCAATCCAACCAATCACAGCGCAGTAGGACGGGGCTCTTTCCCTCTCTCCCATCCCAGTGACCAATGACATTCAAATTCGTTTATTTTTTTTTTTGCCAAAAACAGTATATTTGTGACAGGGGCGCTGGAAAAAAAGCTGCAGGTCTGCAGCTTGACGAGTCCCAGCACCCCAGTACAAGGTAAGAGCGGCACTGGCACACACAGACAAAAAAGAACGAATATGCGCACACATACATTTGCATACACCTATACAAAGAATAAACACAAGAAAAAACATCAAGAATTCAACTTTGTAATCAACAGTATACAAAAAAGTGGTTGTCACTTATTATAAAGCATCTTGAATGGAACGAAGACTAACAGAGTGTATTTCAACATCACGGGAAAACATAGTGTTTAATAAAAGTGGTAATTGATGGCGATATCTTTGTAGACCGAAATTTGTCCTTGAAAAGGGAATACGCCAAGGGGGCCTATGTCGCGATGGGTGTACAGACTCGTTTGCTTCTAGATTACCAAGATTTAATAAAATGACATTATTTTCCCTTACGGATCGTTGATAATTAGCTATCAGTCTATTCGCATACAAATTGGTTATATCAATGACTTTATGTTTTTCAAAAAGAGGAAGGGAATGATAGTCACGTGGAACGTTTTCGATTATCCTAAGTGCCTTTTTCTGTAACAGGCGTAACTTGTCAATGTTGCCCTTTGTAGTCGAACCCCACACCAGGTGGGAGTAGCAGAGCACAGGGTAAAACAACGCATTGTAAATTAGTTTTTTAATATTTACCGGGAGTATGTGTCTGAATTTATTCATTATTCCAACAACTTTGCATAATTTTTTATGAACATAGGTAACATGATTATTCCAAGACATGTAACAAGAAAATATTACCCCCAACGTCTTTATACTATCAACGCACTCTATCGCACAATCCCCAAAAATAAATCGCGTGACAACCTAATGCGTGATCCTGGACACTGAAATAAAACTGCCTTTGTTTTTGCTGTGTTAATAACAAGGGAATTCATAACTACCCATGATTTTAATTTATTTAAAAAATAATTCGCTTTGAAAGTGAGTACCCCTTCTCTAGAATCAGAAAAAAATATGCTGGTGTCATCCGCGTATATAATAAATTTAGCAGACGTTTCAATATTTACAATATCATTAACGTATATGATAAACAATAGTGGGCCTAAAATACTTCCCTGAGGGACCCCGGAGTTAATGCGCTGCGTAGAAGATCTGTAATTATTAATTTGAACGTATTGGGAACGGTGCAGTAAATAGGATGAAATGAGTGATAACGGAATTCCTCGAATACCATAACAATCTAATTTATCAAGAAGAGTTATGTGATTTATCCGGTCAAATGCTTTACTGAAATCTACAAAGATCCCCAACGTTAAAAGTTTACTCTCAAAATTTTCTAATATTGTCTCTTTTTGTACTAATAAAGCAGTTTCTGTGGACCTACACCTTCTGAAGCCGAATTGCGAGTCCGTCAACACAGAATATTTTTTCAAAAAAGGTTAATAGTCGAGAATATATTATCTTTTCTATTGGTTTCGAAAAAACAGGAAGAATAGATATGGGGCGATAATTACTCATATCATTTTTATCCCCGCCTTTATAGAGGACAGAAACTTTAGCCACTTGCATGCTTTTTGGAAATACACCAGATGATAATATGAGATTATACAGATGAGTTACGCATGGTATTATCAGATCTAGTACAAATTTAACAGGTCTGATTAAGAGGTCATCACAGTCACGACTACGGCTATTTTTCATATTCATAAACACCGAGAATACTTCTGCAGTATCCGTGGGATTCAAAAAAATAGTTTCACTAGTGCGGGAGATGTTATTTTTGGCATTACTATTATGAGTGCTATTCCCGATACTCACAAAGTAATCATTGAATGTATCTGCAAGTTCAGTACCGGAAATAATTTTATTGTGTATAGTCATGTTAACGATGGCTTTATCTTGAGATGGGCTACGCAGAAGAGAATGCAGTTGCTTCCAGACAATATCCGGCTGCCTTAAACAGGATGCGTCGAATTTAGCCGCGTAATAAAGCCGTTTAGCTTGTCTTAATTGAGCATTAACAAAATTTCTGAACTTCTTGAATTCGCGCAATTTTTCTTCGTCCCGGGTTTTCACAAAAGAATCATAAAGTACATTTTTCTTTTTAATGAGTTTCAAAAGGTGACCATTTACCCACGGCTTTCTAGCTTTCTTGTTTGGACGGATGCATTTCATTGGGAATGAGGTGGAGTAAGCATTTTTGAAAGTACTTATAAAAAAATCGTAGCACTCATCAGCATCTGTAGTATTAAACATAGGACTCCAGTCCATAGTGCTGATAGTTTCTCTAAATTCTTCGAGTGTCCTAGAACTTATGTCTTGTGACATTGTTGGAAAGTTTGGAACTGTGCTATCTGACATATTCTTATTGATAAACATGATTATTGGAAGGTGATCACTGATCCCAATACTGAGCACACCAGCACTAATATTATTTTCATCATGATTAGTTAGAAATAGATCAAGCAATGTCGATGTTGTGCATGTGATGCGTGTTGGTGGGATAATTACATTGGAAATATTGTTTGAAGTCAATAAACCAACAAAATCATCTTTAAGATGAGAATCTTCAAGCATATTTATATTGAAATCACCACCCAGGAACATGAGGCACCTCTCTTGATTAGCAAAACAAAACAACGCTTCTAAAAACTGCATGAAACTCGAAACATTACCATTTGGAGGACGATATAGAACAGAGTAAATATGATTTCCTTTTTTAACACAAAGTATCTCATAATCTCGTGTCACAATAGAATAATTACTGAGTATTTCGAAACCAGAGGCACGAGTTTGCAATGAAACGCCACCACCGCGGCTATAACTGCGGTTTAAAAAGAAATGAGTGTAGCCTGGAAGAATAAAAAAATCATCATCATCTCTATACCATGTTTCAGTCATCATGACCACATCAAAAGAAGTTTGGATTGAGTCAAAAAACAACGAAAGATTATCTTCTTTTAATCTGGCGGATTGAACATTTAAATGAAATAAACTCAATGATCTAGCTGTCTGTTTTCCTATGAAAGAATTTAGACACTCTACCGTCAGAACACCTAGATCTTGGACCATGGTAGTAAAAAGGAAACAGTAAAAGCAGACACGTCAGCTGTATTTAGCGGATCTTATCAAGATCTCCAGAGTCCGAGATAGTAATGACAGGAGTCCCATCCGCCTTCCTTGCAAATATTTTAGAGTTACGTACCCAAACGTATCGCCACTGGTGCTCACGCTTCTTTGAGACTGCCATTCCTAGCAGCTTTTTCAGGGCGGGGCCCAAGTGTTCATTTACATAGACAGGCGATGTTTCAGGCAGTCCGGAATCTTGGCAAGTAATTCTTTTTTTCTTTGCCTTATCGAGAACAGAGTCTCGCTTTTGTCGCCGCTGAAATTGCACTATCATGTTGCTCTTTGTCGTATCTCTCGTGGGAACACGATGACATGTTTCTATATCAGAAAGGGCGATCTGCTCTCCGATGAGGTCACCAAGTTTAAATACCAGATCATTCACGTTTTCAGTTTCAGTTTTAGGTATTCCTTTTACCTCGATGTTGAAGCGTCGCGAATACTGCTCGCACTGAATAAGTCTCAGTTCATTTTCTTTCAGTAGTCCGGCCATCGTGTCACATTTTCGGCTAAGTTCAGCCTTTTCTTTTTTGAGAACGGCGTTCTCACTTACAACAGACTGGAGCTTCAGCTTGATTTTTTCAAACTCCTTGTTCATGAAATTCATCCCATCGCTTATGCTTTTTAGCTCAGTGTTAATCTCACGGAGATCAGTTCTGAAATCCCTTTCTAGTGCTTCTTTCATTGACCTAAACTCTTTTTTAGCTCATCTTTTTGTTCATTTACCAACTTTGTCATGTCCTTAGACATTTAAAAAAAAACACACAATAGAAATACAATTGAGAACACGGAAAGGCAGCAGCAGCAGCAGCGGCAGTTATACACAGAAATAAGATAAAAGATACGGTAACCAACCTGCGGTAAATACAGGAGACAATTAGATGATGCGTCGTGCCACTGCCGCTGCTGCCAAGTGAAGCGCCCTTGCTGGTGTTCCGAGCTTTTGTAGTCCTCCGCTGGAGACGTGGAATGTCGATGGACCAATCGGGCAGGTAGTCGTCAGCTGTGACGCCGTGACTGATATGCGGCGCGCGAATGCTTGTATCTTGCTTGTGCCGGCAACGATGTTTCAGCAGATTGCAGATGAATTCGGCAGTTACTTCGGTTTTATCGCTCTCCCGGCAACGTCCTGCGGTAAATACAGGAGACAATTAGATGATGCGTCGTGCCACTGCCGCTGCTGCCAAGTGAAGCGCCCTTGCTGGTGTTCCGAGCTTTTGTAGTCCTCCGCTGGAGACGTGGAATGTCGATGGACCAATCGGGCAGGTAGTCGTCAGCTGTGACGCCGTGACTGATATGCGGCGCGCGAATGCTTGTATCTTGCTTGTGCCGGCAACGATGTTTCAGCAGATTGCAGATGAATTCGGCAGTTACTTCGGTTTTATCGCTCTCCCGGCAACGTCCTGCGGTAAATACAGGAGACAATTAGATGATGCGTCGTGCCACTGCCGCTGCTGCCAAGTCAATTTAGACAGTGGGCATCGATGGCCCCGCCCACACGGCCCCGCCCACCTGTGACCAATCGGAGCTCAGCGAGGTCCCGTCACGTGTGAGGTCACGTGTCCGGGGCGTGCCAGAAGCGTGTCACTTACCGCAGACCGCAAACCACAAACCGCAAAACCACAAACCTCAGACCTGCGGTCATCATCTGTCAACAACCACGTGATGTCACCAGGGTCCGAGCTTAGTTCGACAGAGGGCGCTATAGGACTTCAATTGCGGCGCTCAGGGCGTCTCACGTGTGATGTCGCGGAGGGTTCGAGCTGCGTCCGATAGAGGGCGCTCACATGATGCCACGCGGAGGGTTCGAGCTGCGTCCGACAGGCGGCGCTCAGATGATGCCACACAGGGTTCGTGCTGCATCCAAAGGAGGGCGCTGCGCTCCGGTCACATGCGCATGGGAAGACACCAAATCAGGGGGTACAGGGCGACATGGGGTGGTCGTCTTTCGAAGGAAGGGAAGCAAGCAGCAAAATAGAATTTGAGGATAGACTGAGACAAATGGATGAGGGACGGTGGGCACGAAGAGTGTTTAGCTATCTGCACATGAAGGGTATTGACACAAAATGGAGAAAGCGAACAAGAAAACTCAGATCTAAATATGTGGGCAACAGTGGGGAGGTGGGTCAGGAAATTACAGTTAAAAAGAAGGTTAAGGAAACAGAGAGAAGTATATGGGAAGCCGGTATGCAAACAAAATCAACATTGGAGATGTACAGGTTGTGTAAAACAGATATCGATAAAGAGAGTCTCTATGATAATTCAAGGGGGAGTTCTCTGCTATTTGAAGCCAGAACGGGAGTGTTGCGGACTAAGACATATAGAGCTAAATATCAGGAAGTAGACACCGTGTGTGGAGCTTGCGGAGAGGAGGAGGAGACGGCTGAGCATTTGGTACTTTACTGTAAGGGGCTTCACCCTGTAGTGGCTGAAGAGCCTATTAATATAACAACCGCACTGGGATTTAGGGATAGTGAGGGGAACATAGACATGGGGAAGGTGGAGATAACCAAGAAGAGATTATCTGACTGGTGGCATAGGTCAAGGGAAGGGTGAATATTTTCCTATTCCCTACTGGGCGACCCTTTCTGCGGAAGGTGTGTGCACCCGGTTGCATAGAGGCGCCTCCGTCGTACGGACCGTAGCTTTTAAGACTAAATTTCTAGACTTGTAACTCGTAAATTAAATAGCTTAAAAAAAAAAATACTGGCTAGGTGGCGCAAGCCGCCGCCCGATTCAAAGGGTTCAGCCCCATCCATCCATCCATCCATGACGGTCACGTGTTTTGAATTTTAATCGCTGCGCGGTAAATGCCCCTTTTATTCGATAAAAAAGGCTCCGCCGCCAGCGGGGAATCGAACTCGCGCCCTCTTGATCACCGGCCCGACGCGGTATCTCCTGAGCTACGAGAGCATCGTTTCCGAAGACCGCTTAAGTCGGGTTAGTTGTTTGTGTGTGTGTGTATTCAGATCACGTGATGTCCAGCGCGCTACTTGGCTTTTGTAATGCGGTTAGAAACAGGATGCTTCATTGCCCCAGGTCGTGTGACGTTGCTCGCCTTCGCATCACGTGATTCGCGCGCGCGCGCGATACAAGCGGTGTTCGCGCGGACTCGTAGCCTCGTGGCGCCCCACACATAACTGTCGCATGTTTACGCAATGTCCTATATATATGTGATATATGACGACGGCGCACCGTCATTATGGCGGTGACCCTCGCGGCCGTCAAGTCTCTTCTCGCGCTCATCATGGGCTCCTTTCTAATTGTCTGCGTGATCACCATCGGCGTCAGCATGTCGCACGCGAGCCTGCACGGAAATTGCACGCTCGAGATGAGTCTGAACAAGGAGCTCAAAGTACATCGGTGTCCTGCATCCGTGCTAGCAATACGTGAATGGTCAAAAGAGGGCCATCCGAAAAGAGCCGGTGTAAATTTGGACAGGAATCAGACTGAGGCGCTGAAGCATTGTCTCAGCGAGCTGGACGTTCTTGCGCCCCGGAAGCATGATCTCGAGTGTGAAGACAGCTGCATCATCAGCGAGTCCATGTACCTTCGAAGATGTCCTCTGAACATCTATCAAATTCGGCGACTGATCGGAGGAAGGAAAGCCTCATTGTACGGAATAAATCTCGATCGTGAAGGTATATTGCTCCTGTCAGACGTTTTGAATAAAAAATGATAAAACTCGCTACGTGTTTGTGTATGGCGATGTGCGCGCAAAGCCCACGATCGCTCGACGCGTCGCGTAAAGGACATGAAAACGTTTTTTTCTTGATCTCTTTTATTGCTCAAAATCGCTCGCATTAACCCAACTGTTGTGCGAGGAGGCGTAGCCCCTCCATTTTACGAGGTATTGCCGGCGGGGCGCACGTCGGCGTCTCAAAATCTGCTCCACGATCCAGGTCTTGTTTTCGGCCAGGGAAACGCGCTGCAGTTCTGCCTCGTAAAAAGAGCCGAGAACGGGCTCTTTTCGCACCATATCGACTAGGTGGCAGGTATTGGGCACACCTAATCGAATTCGGTCCACGGTGAACACCTCGTCCGTGAACGACTGTTTGTACTTCTTTACGAGCAGGTGTCGATCTTTGGAGATGCGCACATGTTCACCCAGGCGAAATTTAGGTATTTTCATGCGACCGGGATCGGGGAACAAGTGAAAGAAAAATTCGGTCTGGTTTTGTGGGGTAACGTCGACCGGCCTAGCGTTCAGTGTCCTGTGGTGGCTAAAATTATAAGACTCGACGATTTCCGGGAGGATTTTAATTAATCGTTTGGTTCATGCATACTCAAAGTACTTGTAAACCCGACTCATTATGGTGCGTTGTACGCGTTCCACGATCGAAGCCTTTTGCTTCGAATTCACGGAATACAATTTAATGTCGTTTTTCTCCAGAAACGAGAGGACTAATCTTCCGTAAAATTCACGACCACGATCCGTACATAAACGCCTGCTTTTCCCCATGTTGCAAAAGACAATTTTCAACGCCCTGACACCTTCCTCGCCCGTCTTTCGAGCTATGGGGACGACGGTGAGAAATCGTGAGAACGTATCAATCACAAAGAAAATGTATCGTTTTCCATCGTTGTATTTGGCAATTTTTTGAATTTCTACTAGGTCAGCCTGATAGACGTCTCGCAGTCCCAAGGATAGCGTTTTGCGGTAAACGCGAGGGCGCTTGGTTTCCCTGAACAGCGTATATGCGTCCGATCCTTCTAGAAACTTTTAAGCCGTTCTTCGTCCCGTATGTCGTGCGAGCCTGTTGATTCCACCGAAAGAGGCTGGATGACTTGCTTCGTAGTAGACGGCTTTGCTCCCCTTCTTTTGTGACGAAGACATGCTTTCTGGACGCACCGCTTCGTTGGTCGGTAGTGTCGAGCTCGAAATGCACTCAGGTTTAGGTGACAATTGATGAGAGAGGAAATGGCGCCTCTCATCCAGGAAGGCTGCCTGTTTTACAGCTCGTAGTGCAGAAGCTCTACAATGCTGGATCCCTCGAGCGGCTCTCCGTGAACCACCAGCGTTCCCTCGGGGGTGTAGGCAATTACCGAGGAAATCGCGCCGAGGAGCGTCTCGACATTCGCTCGGTGTCGTGGGTGAAAAGTGGAAAGAATTTCCTCGTCGTTAAAGTAATTCTTGTCTAGAATTTCTTCCATGCTCTCTCGACCAGGCGTTTCGAGGCACGAGGTGGTGGTGCGATAGAAACGGGATCAGCAGGAGCCGCTTCGGACGGGGTCGGTGATCCTGCACTCCGCTGCTCCGGGGAAGCGGTACGAATACGCTTCGGCGAAGTGATCGAAGAAGAAGACGCTCCTCGACGAATGGTCGCCCGCGCTTTGAGGGTCCTTCTTTTAAAGCGATCGTGATTCACGATGGTCACTGGCAGCTTCTCTTTGACCAATAACCTCATGACGCGATCGAAATGAACCGGAACTGGCAATTTCTTTGAGCGTGAAACTAAATAGGAAACCAGGTCCACAATATTGGATCCCTGTAGAGGTTTTTCGTCGATCGAAATTTCCAAGGTTTGCGGGTCCCAGGTGAGCAGCGGCCTCAGTAGAGCCAGAAGCGATCGACCCTTTTTCGGGTAGATTTTGCTCAAGTAATTGACTATGACGGAGGGGTCGTCATCATCATCATCCCACGCTCGCTCGTCTGCGTTGTCCGATCTTCCCTGCTAATGGGTGTCGCTCTAACCTCTTCACTGTGTGCGCTACTCTCATTCGACGTGTACGGACGTAACATTTTGTGTAGAGTTTGAATTATTTTCTTTAGCTTGATGTCGTCCGGTTCGTCGACTTCTTTCAGAATCTCGGGAATGTTCTCTGTGTAAGGTACGAGATAGTACTTTTTCATGCTTCTTAGACTCCGATAGCCTTTGCGATGGCTCTTCCCCCGATCTTTGATATGAGGCCTAGAAGAGCAGGAAGAATCAGGGGTAGGAAACCTCCCTTCAATACCAGCGTCTTTCTTACGTTCTTGTGCGTGCCTTTTCGATTTCCCAGTGACCGTATGACGGGTGCAAATCTCTTCACTTTCTTTTTTATATCCGCGGAGAGAGGGAGCTTTCCGGCGCACAGGTTTAAACAAATTTCCCTAATTATTTTAACATGCTCCTCCTTGGCGTGACGTAGTAGTGATTCCCTTGCCTAAACGATTTGGCTTCCGACAACAGGTGCAAGAATCTTGCGTGTTTGGCGATGCGGTTCATTAGGACGTGTCGTACACGACTTCCGGACCCTCGTCCGGCAAGATTTTTGCTCTCACACGGAAATTATCGGGACAAGTTTGCGATAGGTCGATCAGCAGGTAACTGAACGGTGTTCTACACGCGTCCGAATATATACGCGCTAGAACCTGCCCCCTGCTAGCCCCAAAGAGCTGTCGGGATAGCACTTGGAGCTGATCGGCAATCCGCACTGAAAGGAATATAATTGAGGCCGAAGAATTGAGGCTTATTGTTCTAAAGTGCGCGTCTTGGAGGGACATGTTCTGCGTGATGAAAATGACCGAAGCATTATAGTGATGAGCAGCTCCTATAAAATATTCACAAATGTCTTTGAGCTTCGTTCAATTTGCGAGAAAGTTGTCGAATATGATCAGCGAGTCTCTTTCGGGGTCTAAATTATGCGGGATCTTCTTGGTGAAGACGACCCCGCTCGTCTCCGAAAACCAGCTCTGGGGAAACACGTAGACGTAGTAGACGACGTGAAACTCTTTGTCGAACGCCTCTCTTCTAAATCTCAACAAGCTGCGAATATACGTGCTTTTGCCAGATTTAGAGGATCCAATCATCGTGATTGACGCCGGCGTTTGGAAACGAAATTTGTCCAGGCCCGAAGACATGACCATGCATGCTACGCTCGTAGATGAATGAAAAGAAGGCATTGCAGACACGTTTCTATGTACTCGCGCGAAGCACATTCCTGCGCGGCGGGAGACTCGCGCGGCTTCCGCTTCACGATAAATGTGCTCACACGCCCGAACGTATACCCAAACCACACAATGGTTACCCAACGAAGAATAACCGATAAAAAGTAAAAGCGGATGCTCCCCGAGCTCCGAGCTGACCGCGCGATAACAGGAAGACTCGGGCTGTCACACGCGTCGCAACAGTGCGGTTTATATCGACGCCCGAACGTATGCGCCAGGTTTTTTTTGTTTCTTGTTTTCACCAAGTGTTTGATATTTGTATAAAGAGCTGTCGCGCGCGCGCCATCTGTTTCTTCATGTCTCGAGAATATCTTAGATGCATGCATATTCAATAAAAACAAAGAAAAAGATCCATCCTCGCTTTGTGTCCTTTTTTTGTGGCTTTATTTGGAGGTCAGGTTACAGAGCGGAGCAGCAGGAGAGCTTTAGCGCAGGAGAAGGAAATTGCTTGCGCACGAGTATGGAAATGTGCGTGTCGTTCCGTCGGTAGTCGCTCGACGAGAAAGCTTGGATGCACTCGCGGAGCGGTACACCGCAACACAGGCGCGCACCCACGAATAGACAGTAAAGTCCGCACGTGTGCGACAGAGTCCCTTGAATTCATCTCTTGGAGTAGAAGAAACTCGCTGCGTCTCCGATGAAGTCGTAAAATTCCCCGTGAATCGGAATCATTCCGAAACTGTCAAAATAACTAATTGTCTTGTCCTTTGGGAATACGTAAAAAAGAGCCCAGTGTTCACCGAACGAAGACCTCGGTGCCGTATTCACTACGTAAAGACCGGGTGACGCTGTCTCTTGACCAATCTCGTCGCACGCGAACGTGCCACGAAACCAGGGACGCGTGCAGGGATTTCCCGCGAACATTGGGTAAAATTCGTGTTCTTCCATTTCAAGCGGCAAACTTGACGTTTCTCTCCTTGTCAATTTCCAGGACGCGAGGCGTTTCTGAAATAAAGAGAATGGTGATGGCTTTAGTTAGATCTTGCTTGAAGGTCAAGGTGAGTCTCACGTTCGCCGTGGAGATTGGACAAAGACTCTGCTCTTCCCTGTCCGGAGTCAAAATATAGTAGAGCAGAAAGGAGTCTTTTGAGAAGGCACCTTTAGAGTAGGGGACGTCTCTTCGATTGAGGCGGTGTTGGAAGCTCATATAGGCCTTCATGTACAAATCTTGAGGAAAATCAAACTGCTCCGTCTGCTGGCAGCCACCCACGTCCAGGACCGCCGTTTTCAAGTTGAAGTGTTCGAGCTTGAATGGGTCGTGCTCGCGACTTCCCTGAAACGCCTCCCTCTTCACGAAAGCGACAAGGAGCTTTGACGGCACTCGATGCGGATACAGATCGTCGAGGACAATGTGCGACACACCGGGCGAAATGGTTCTGGTCTTGATCTCCACCCCACGTAGTAGATAAGTCGCGGGAGAGGACTGCAGACGTCTTTCGATGCCCACAAGCACCGTCGGGGCAACTTGCACGCGTCGAATGTAGAGCACAATGCGAGGAAGTTGGACGACGTGTTTCTGGGGAACCGTCGAAGCGGCCAAGAGCCTGAAATCTTCGGTATTTTGCCGCAGCACGACGCGAATATCCACCCCGTTCAAGAGAAGCTTTTCCTGCTGACATATGTCACTCATAAGAGGACAAAACAAATCACAGAGCGTACTTCCTTCGGTTCTTTTAAAGCGTGCCATAAGGCCCTTAGCATCGGTGGTAATGTCGAGCTTTTCGGACGTATTTACCGGGTCTTTTTCGTAGAGCATCGCGGAAAGAGAGTGATCCCTAGCCGTCTGGTTGCGTGCAGGAGAATATCGAGATAGGAACGATAAGCATAATTCTCGTACTTGCTTACCAAAGTCTGATTCAGATACAGGTGTAAGTATTGAAAAAGGGAGCTTCCAAATGCCTGAACCGGAATGACCTTATCGTGCGTGACAGTTCCGTCCGTCGCGGTGGTGCTCGCGGGATCTCCATTGGCTCGCACGATTTTTGACTGGATGTGCAGGAAGCTTTATTTCAGATCGTAAAAGTGAGGTCCTAGAGACGGAACGTGAAATTCTAAGACGGAAGTGGGTGTTGTCGTGGCGACCGGAAAGAATTCGATATATTCGGACTTTTCCAAAGCAAAAGACGTAGGCGGAAGAGAAAACAGATCGAGCTCTCTGCTGGTGCACAGACAGGAACGCTCGTGCAGGGTAAAAAATATTGCCCGTCATTTTTTAGGTATCAAAAAAGTCATGCACGACCTTTTCTTTCTTTTGTCGTCCATAGAGTGAACAGCACTGGCTGGACGCCTTTCTTTTATGCCCTCCGCCAAACTGCAGCTTTTGGAGAAACTCGTCTCTTGTGCTTCGATACGTGCGGCCAATTCCCTTCTTTACGGCGTCCTTCAGTGAGGAACCCTGTCTCATTCGCTCTGCGATATCTCTACCCGTGGACACTAGCTTTCGACCCAGGTAAGGGGCCACTCGCTTTGTAAACACTGGCGATAGCCTCTGATAAATGTCCGACAGTAGTCCGCTCCCAACCTGGAACAGGGACCCGGACACAAAATGCGTGAGCGGTCTTTCTCCGGAACCCGAGAAATGTTCTAAACAACACGGTGGGTACTTTACGTGCATCTCCTAAAATGAAGAGTGGCTGCAACGCGACCCGATCCGTCCAGAAATGGAATGTAGCTTCCTCTCTCGCCAACAAGCTCGAGACAAATGGTGCTGACTTCTTTTACGATCACCTTCTTATAGTGTGGTAGATTGAAAGAATACGATATCATTTCGTTTCGTTTTGACACTACGAATGGGACGACTCTCAAGAGAGGAGCTTTCACGTCCCCGACGTGCTCCGCTTCTATGATATCGCAATAGGTAAAAATGTAATTGCTGGGAAATATTATAACATCACGGTCTGCCACCGAGAAGGAAGTTTACACGCTTTTCTGGCCGAAGCCAATCATGTGGGATAAGTGAGCATTGATTAAGATATACCCGCTGTGGTGCAACTGTAACTCTACGACTTTGATGTATGGATTATAACGAAGCAATATTTTCGAGGAATTGAGCTTAAGATGAGACTGTTAGGCGCTGTTTATCGCGTTAATGAGATCTTCTGGTGATTCGTAGAAGCCCTCGAGGATCTCAATTCGGTCTTGAGTCATCAGGTGCTTTACCCTCGTCAGCTCTACCTGCACCTCACGATCGAATGTATCTTCCTCCACGGGGCTGCCTTCCACGGGCTGACCTGTTCCAAAAACGATCTCTGCAAATCCGAGTTTTTCGACAATGTAGGTGACATGCGCAGTGCGTTGTTTCTCTGGAAGCTTAAAGAGTAACATTTTCCTTTTCGCTCGAAGCTCGTCTTGGGACCGAAGAGCTCTCGCAGGACACTTTTCACCAGCGCGATAAAGTCTCGCTTTGGCTGTATTCGGAGCTGTTTTTCTGCCTTCCACTTTCCCGACATCCGTAGGCCTGACCAAGTACAGCTCGTTAGACGGGCTCGTCACATTCTTGATGCTAAATGGGAAGTTAAGTTCCTCTAGGGCTACCTCGTACGGTTCATTTAATATAATAGGTTGGGACAGCTGTACTTTGAACTTGCTCAAACTATTGTCGTGAAAAATGTCCGACGAGGCATCTGAGAATAGATTCACGTAAAACTCATCCCTCATTTCGCTTCTTTCCCGACCGATCTGTACGTAGGTCGAGTGCAGACTGACCGGACCGCTCTGCAGGGTCCAGTCTTTAACAAGGCGACCAACCACACGAGAGAGAGACACGCAGTCATCTTAGGGTTAGTTATTTTATTTCCACGAGTCTACGGTGTCCACGGTGATGAGGCGATATCGAAGAACGTCGGTGGCCAGGCAATGGATGTAGGTGGCTTCGATGTGGTGCTTATATTGCATCGCGCGTTTAATGGTCTTCAGCGTATCCGCGATGAATTCCACCACGTCCGTCGTCTCCGATGCGGTCACCTTGGTCAACACCTTGCCCGACCAATGGGATAAGAGCACAAAGGGCTGCCCGTGCGATTCCCACTCCTTGTCCCGCCCCTTGTAGCTTTCGTAGACGTGGGCTATTATCCTGAACACAACGGGGTCCACTTTATATGGAACGAACTTGCCAAAAATGACGAGGTCCACCAGCAGATCCAATCAGACACAAAGAAGTTGTTGTTTGCTTTTCGATGTGCAGCGCAGGCTTCGACATCGCTCCATCGAGTGTGTTCTTCTTCGGAGCCATCGAGACGTTCATGCACGAGCATATTGTCAGACCGACCTCCGACGCACAAGTGACGTTCCGAGCCCCCACGCGACAGCTGAATAAACAAAAGCGACCGAGCGCAGCGTCGAAACAATGTATTTCATTCGCATATGAAAAAAAGAAAATAACATTCCGATCTCTCGAGACATATACGAAACCTGTCTAGACTTCTTCCTGCATGACGGAATTGTATAGATAGGCTTCGTCACATGACCTGGAGCAATGACGCGTTCAAATTCCGTGGAGGGTTGTTTGTTCGTTTTCACCACCCAGATTACGAAAGCCATTCCCGAGGTGACGAGTCCGCGCGAACACCGCTTGAATCGCACGCGCGCGAAATCACGTGATAGGAAGACGAGCAACGTTAGCGCCCAGCGACGCATTACGTCACACGACCATCGTTACATAACCTGCGACAATGAAGCGTCCTGTTTTTAACCGCATTACAAAAGCCATGTGGTAGGAAAACACGTGATCTGAATTGCACACACACACACGAACAGCTAAAACGACTTAAGCGCTCTTCGGAAGCAATGTGCTCGCAGATCAGGGGATAGAGCGTCGGGCTGGTGAGCACGAAGTCACGCGTTCGATTCCCCGCCAGCCGCGGAGCATTTTTTGTCGAATAAAAGGGGGATTTACCGCGTATCGATTAAAATACAAAACACGTGACCGTCATGTGACTGGAGCGCAGCGCCCTCTTCCGGATGCAGCACGAACCCTGTGCGACATCACGTGAGCGCCCTCTGTCGGACGCAGCTCGAACCCTGTGCGACATCACCCGTGAGACGTCCTGAGCGCCGCAATTCAAGTCCTATAGCGCCCTCTGTCGAACGAAGCTCGGACCCTGTGTGACATCACGTGGTGGTTGTCAGATGATGACCGCAGCTGTCAACAGCTGGTCAACCACGCTTGTGGTTTGCGGTCTGAGGTTTGTGGTTTGCGGTCTGCGGTCATCGTAAGTGACACGCTTCTGGCACGCGCCTGACACGTGTGAAGTCCCGTCACGTGACCTCACACGTGACGGAACCTCGCTGAGCTCCGATCGGTCACTGGCTAATGCCCTGTGGGCGGGACCATCGATGCCCACTGCCTATCATTGGTCACTGAGATGTGAGAGAGGGAAAGGGCCCCGCCCTCCTGCGCTGTGATTGGTCGGATCGGGTTAGGCTCCGCCCCCTTGGGCGTTGATTGACAGTTGGCCGGAGTGGTACATGTTGGTTACTACTGTCTCCCATAACGAAGGAAGTCAAAAACCCGTCCGCTTTTTTTACGCTGTATTGTTCCTTAGTTAGATCCCAGCTAGAGTACGCCTCGGTTGTTTGGAACGGCATTTCCAAAACTAACAGTTTATCTGTCGAGCGAGTCCAACACAAATTTATTTCTATCTTTAAATATTGTTACCTTGAGAAAGGTGATCCTTGTCTGAACGGTGGGTGTAACTCGCAACTCGTCAACTTGTTGTGCCTGCAGCAGCGTCGGGTGAATGCAGATTTGTTGTTTTTGTTTAAGACCCTGCACGGCTCGATTAACATTCCCAGCCTTCTGTCCGAAGTGAGGCTTAGAGTTCCACGTGTGCCTACACGGCTACAATCATCTTTTTATATAGCTCGACATTTTAGCCACTTAAACCCGATCCAAAGATCGGCTGAGCGTTATTAGCGCTACTCTGACACAATTGATATTATTAACTCATGTGGGGCAAGTTCGGAAATGCTGTTCGAAACTTCCTCTTGCAAGAAAAGGGCTGATCAGTTGAAGCGTTGATGTTTGTCAGTACGTTATCCAATTATTTGCTTTTTGCTCTCACACCTGGTGATGTCTCTCTTTTGTGATTTTGATTTCCCTTGTTGATTTGAGTGTCTTTCATACTTGTTAATATTTTTATTCTCAGACTGGTGAACTACGTTCTCCTTCTGCACTCGCGTGTATGTGTGTTTGTATGTGTGTGTTTTTGCTCACTTTTTTAGTGTGCCAGCACTTAGACCGATTGGTTGTTCCTGGACACTTTAATAAACAATGATTGATTGATTGATTGATTAAGTTAAAATTATTATTTTATATTATATTTTATATTATATTATAAAATATATATTATATTATAAAATAATAATATAAAATATAAATATACTATATTATAAAATGTTTATATTAAAAAAATTAAGATTAAAGCAGAAGTTCCCGAGAGAGGTCGGTCTTTTGAATGCTCTTCGCACTTTAAGCAGAAACCAAATTATTTAATGCACGTCCACAACCATCAGCCAGTCAAAGACTTAAGGAGAAGCCAAGGGAACTTGACGGGAACGGTCCTTAAGCCAAATCAGGTAACCAGCGTTTTTTATTGGCTCTAGTTCCCGGGCAGGCTTCCGCAGCTTCTGAATTCCCGGCTTTAGCTTCCGCTTCAATCGCGCACCTCCAGCTCATCTAGCACGACATATTTCGCGGTGAGCTAAAAGCCGTTTCTCATCTGCGCGAAACCTCTGACCTTGTACAAGAGGGGTACGGTGAGCACCTCTCGAAACATCATGGAAGTGGCAATCGACTGGTGACCACCAAAACTCAATCTTCGTTTCATCAAGCCCACGCTAGAGCCGGCTGATCCTTGTTGGTGGTCACGTGCACCACAGTAACAGTACTCTGACTTTGCGGGTGAGCCTGGAAGTGTCTCTCTTGCTTGGTTTCAGTTTGATTATTTTTCCGCTTCTATCTTCAACTTCTTCATCGTAAAGTAAACACTATGGCAGGACCTGATATTTGCGCTCGATGCTACGATTCGGTGCCAAAAGACGGTCACTTCATGAAATGAGCGGACTGCGCGCTTGCCTACCATTTAGGAAAGAAAATATTCCGGTGTCTCGGAAGGCACGTTCAAAGGGACGTGTGCCGCAAAACATAAGAAATGGCGCTGTCCCGGATGCCGGAGAGGACTGTCTAAATCAAATCTTGATGGGGATCTTACTCCGTCATCTCAAGTGGATCCCATTGCCTTTTTGGTAGAGCTATCGACGGTGAACAAAAAAATTGACCTTCTGCTCTCGTGGAAGGGCACCGTTGATGCCCTTCACGAACTACACCCGAAGGTCGACGCTTTATTATCGATGAAAGAGGCGGTCGACACAATGCGCGACTCGGTCAATACGATTCAGGAATCAATTAGCTTTGTCTCGTCACAGTATGACTCTCTTGTGAACTCAGTTAAATCTCAGGCCACAATAATCACAGGGCTACAAGCTGAAACATGTTCCTTGCAATCCTCTTTGTCTGAGCAGGCACGGGAAATCACACAGCTAAGAGCCAATCAGAATGACATGGAACAATTCAATCGTCTCTCCAACTTAAAGGTGCATTGCATCCCATTTTCACCCCAGGAGAACATTATGGATCATCTGACAGGGCTTGCACAACAAATCAACATTGAGGGATTTCATTATGCCCATACTGTTGCTGCACATCGCCTGCCGGTGAAGTCTGGTGCAGTACCACCCGTCCTAATCTGATTCTCGTCCGTCTCCATTAAGGAGCACTGGATACGCAACCGAGGACGCCTCGGTTACTTACCTCGTGATGATTCTTATCCCCGAGTATATTTTACCGAAAATCTCACAGATTCGAATTAAAAGCTATTTTGGATAGCGCGGACCAGAGGGAAAGAAAAGAATTTTAAATTTGTATGGGTCTGACATGGCAAAATCTACGCTAAACAGAGCCGGAACTTTCCTCTCCTTCGGATCACTGACACTTGTGCACTGGATGAAATCACTTAAACACCGATGAGTAGCTCTTTTACAACTTGTTACTTCATTCCAGATTGTAATTTATTTTATGATATTTTAGGTCCAATTTCGTATCATTCAGTAACAATTATTCATGTAAATATTAGAAGCTTAAGAAAGCATTGGGAAGAGTTCCGAATAGCTGTAAACAACTTAGATCCAACTGTAGATATATTTCTTCTCACCGAGATTGATGTGTCAGCTTCTCAATGTAATCAGTGCATCTTGAATGGGTAAAATGAATTTTTTTACACGCGTAATATTCGTAGGGGCGGTGGTATTGCCATATATATTAAGGAAAAATGGCTGCCGTCGAGTTCAAGTGTGTATTTTCAACATGCAGAATAAATCGCAATTAAAGTTACGTACACCACATTCTCTTTATTCTTGTTGGCAGTGTAGAGGCCGCCGTCGGAGAACCCCTCGCTTTTTCTAGAAGAACTGGACATTGTCCTCAAAGAGTTGCGGCCAGAAGGGCAATTTTTTTTAGTAGGGGACATGAATATTGACACACTGAAGCCTAACAAATCTGCAGTTTGTGACTATTTAAGTGTACTGTTGGACAGTGAAATTGAAAATACCATTAACATCCCAACAAGTGAAGAAGTTCTGTCTGGAAGACCAGTAGTCTCTTGCATCAATCACATAAATATCAGAGCCCCAGATACACTTGTGAGAACCGCTGTCATTCTTCAAGAGCTGTCCGATCGCTACTTGGTAGGTTTTCACTTGGAGCACCAAGCTGCTCAACATAAATATAGTCGAAGAAACCAAACGTGTGTAATTATAACAGATACTATTAAATTTGACGTTTTAGTCGCAGCTTTCAACTACAATGACTTTTTGCAATCTACAGAACCTTGTAATGTATACCCTGCTTTTGTTGCAAGTTTTCAGTCTATTCATGAGGCCTCCCAGAAAGTAGTCAATTTCAAACAACGATCAGATAAGCCTTGGCTTGACATCAATATCTTGAGAGCCATTAAAGATAAAGAGGCGCTATGGATACGTTCTCGTCGCGCTCCTAGTAATTTAGAGCTAAGATCCCCAAAACGTCGTTACTTCCAGAAAAAAAGATTTTTGAGACGAGGTCCAATCCACCAAAAAAATCTGGGACTTAATAAACGCATATCAAGGGCGGCCATCTAGGCAACCCATAATTGAATCCCTAAAGAAGAATTTCGGTTCGCACCTGCAGTCAACTGTGAATCACTTCAACAAGCTCCAGAATCCGGAATCCCTGGGAATCGCCAGGGATTCCGGAGTGACATCAATCACTCCTAGTCATGTGGACAAAAAAGACTTCATCTGCATTTTTGCCCCCAATATATGAGCACACATTGCGATCAATTTTATTCGGTATAAAGCAGAAGTTTCCAAGTATTGATGGCATACAAATTGGAGACCTCTGCCGAAATGTTGAAACTATCAAAAGTGTCATTTTTATCATAATAAATGGTATCCTGTCGTCTTGCAACATTCCTGCTGAATTAAAAACCGCACTCGTAAAACCGCTCTTCAAGAGGGGAACACCACGTCGACTGGACTGCTATCGCCCCATCTCAAATCTTACCGAGCATCGGAGAGATATTGGAAAAACACATGTCCAATATAATGACTAGTTTCGTTGAAACCTCTAAATTTTCATCAGAAAACCAATACGGTTTTGTAGCTGAACGAGGCACCAAGTCCCTGCTTGAGAATTTCACCAATCTCATACACACTGTATTTGAAAATAACTTCTTTACGTGTGCCCTTTTCCTAGATGTTGCTAAAGCGTTCGATACGGTCAGCCATAAATTGCTTCGCGGTTCATTTTTTGCTTTACTGGAAAGCTTCTTTTTTGATAGATCGCAAATTATAAGTGTTGGAAATTTTAAAAGTTCCGGCGTAATTATAAAGCGGGAGTTCCTAAGGGTCTGTTCTGTCGCCCTTACTATTTATTTTGTATGCGAACAACATCTCAACCAGAGTGTCCAACTGCAGAAGATTTCAGTATGCAGACGATACTGTTCTCATATCTTGTCATCTGAATTATGACGAAGCATTACATCTATTGAAAAGGACGCGACGCAGTTAATGGACTAGTTTGACGAAAATCTAATTAAAATTAACATGTCCAAAACACAATTTGTCTGCTTTAGAAATCCACTAAAGAAATTGAATATGTGCTCGTCGGTTGTCCTACAAAAATCAAACGGTCGTAACTGTATTGTCTTCCATTGGAATGTGTTAATATTGTGAAGTATTTGGGCATACATTTCGACTCGGATATGTCCTGGAACACGCATCTCTCACACATATGTAACAAACTTGGGAGTGTTAGTTGTTTACTCTTTAATCAAAAAGTGTTTATGCCATTTACTATCAGAAAGCCAATCGCCCATGCTCTAGGCTACAGCATACTTGGTACGGCATCACTTTGTTCGCCAATTGCTCAGTACTATGGCAGGACAAAATTAATCGTATTCTAAAAGGCTTATTGAAAAGCGTTGAATGCCAATTAAATTTCACATCCGACATACAACTCTTTGAAACTCTGCAACTACCAATTTTTCATTCTCTATTCCTACAATGTGTTGTGCTTCGCCACTTCTGGAACGATGACTTTAAGCGTCCCTTCATTTCTCAAAGAACTTTTCGACACGTAGCTCGTTTTGAAACCCCTCGATGCTTCACGCTTTACGGTAATAGAGTTCGCTCATATTTACGCTCCTCTCATTTTAAATCAGCTTCCAGCTGCGTATTCTCAAGGCTACAATGAAAAAAATTTGAAAAAATGTTAACTAATTGCAACATTGTCTAATTTATTATACTTCTCATTGTTATCAATACGTTTTTTTTTGTTTTTTTTACAAGTCATTTTGGGGAAATGTGATTGCTCCTTCTCAAGAAGAGTTATATACTCTACGACATTTCTTCTGGTCTACTTCAGCCCATTTGTGTATGTGTGTGTGTGTGTGTCAGTGTGGGCGTCCTCCGGCCTGTCTTCAAGCTGCAATCACTCCCGAGGCAACGTCTTGGCACTGCTTCACTGTGATTTAAAGGTACAACAAGAATGACATGTGTGCGTGTATATGTGTGTGTAGATACGTATGTTCAAGCAATAATATATTGCAAGCAAATGATAATGTAAACATTTTAATAGACAACTTAGCATACTGGATCTGGGCCCATAAGCCCATGCAGGCTTTGTCCAGTCCCGCAAATTGAACTCCCTTAATCTTCTCCCCGTCACCAATAAAAGAGACAGTGGGAGGAGTACAGGATTCCATTACATTCTTCTAAAAAATTATGACTCTATTCTTGCCCTTGTCAACTCAAAAGACAATGGAGTCAAGCTCCTGAGGTCAGAAATCTTCTCGCTGCAGTCGACAGTGTCTGACCAGGCACTGGCAATACAGCAGCTACAATCTAACTTGAATGATACAGAACAGGAGAGTCGGCAGTCAAATATGGAAATCCATGGAATTCCTTGCTCCCCTACATAGGTGACATAGGTGCTGTTGTGAAAACCATCGCAGTAAAAGTTGACATACCAGGTTACCTCGATACTGAGATACATAAGAACCACCGCCTCCATGGCAAGCCTGATTCCGTCCCACCTATTCTGGTCTAGTTTGCCTCTATAGACATCAAACAAAAGTGAATGAGCGCCCGAAAGAGACTAAGCTTGCTCTCTTGCGCAGATGGCTCACAAGAAGTATATTTCAATAAAAATCTCACCAAAGCAAACAAAGAACTCTTCTGGCTAGCCAGAATAAGAGGCAAAGAAAGGAGCTATAGTTTTGTGTGGGTCAAAAATGGCACCATCTTTTCAAAGAAAGTGGAAGGCTTTACTTCCATCCGAGTCTCCAGAGCTATAGACCTCGATCAGATTGTCTAATCATTGGCCACTCTAATCACTGACCGCTTTAGTTGATGTTTATGGCCCAATATCAACACTTCTCCTATCTGTCTTCACTTGTTTCCATCCGGAAACAGCAGCCAATTTGTTTCCATCCGGAAACAGCAGCCTCACAATTGTACATGTTAATATTCGAAGCTACAGAAAATACTGGGACGAGTTTCAAGTCATTACTCAAAATATAAAGCACATTGTAGATGTTTTTTGTCTTAACTGAGATAAATGTACATGACATATCTCAGGGACCCTTTACATTGTCTGGGTATCAATCATTCTTTAACACACGTGACTCATGTCGAGGAGGCGGCATAGCAATCTACGTTCAAGACAAGTGGTACTGCACTGAATTGAAGTTATCTTTCACACAAGCTGAGTACTTAACTATAAAAATTTGTAGTAGCTACATTACTGTATCACTTGTGGCATTGTATAGGCCTCCATCATGCAACGTTCTAAAATTCATCGATGAGCTTTAGGTAAGCCTCACTGACATTGGCCCTAATGATAAAACATGTCGCGTGGGGGATTTTAGCATTGACATACTGAACTCCACAAGATCGAGCGTCTGTGACTTTTTAACACTTCTTTCTAACCATGGTCTCGCCCCTCTCATTCAAGCACCTCGAAGGGAAGAATCTCTTAACGAGAAACTTGTTTTTTCTTGCATCGTTCACATCAACGTCAGAAGTTCTGGGGCGTCTGTTAAGTCTTCTGTCATCTCACAAAAGCTAGCCGACCATTATGTTGTGGCGTGCAAGATAGACGGCGGCATTCTATCAAAACAAGACAAGGAACGTCCAAGGCAGGTTACCATCATTGAAAGTCACAAGTTTCACAGATTAATCGCATCGTATGATTGGAATGGCTTAATAAGCACTAGCGAAAGTCTAACTGCTTACTCGGAGTTACTTGACGCGTTCGACTGTTGCGCAGAACAGAGTACGAAAGTCCTTACCACTAAGGAACGAAGACAGCAGCATGTATGGCTTACAGCAGATGTTTTCTCAGCTATTAAACTAAAATATATCCTATGGGCACGTCTCCGCCGGTCACCTAACAATCCGCAAGTAAAACTACAATACATAAGCCAAAGAAACCACGGAACTGCTGTCATACGCTCTGCAAAGCGAAAGCACTACCACAGTAAGTTCATCGACGCGCGTTTGATACCGCAAAAACTTGGTCCCTTGTCAATGAAGTGAAGGGCGGCAATACACGACGCACTATCGACGAAGTTATTAAGAAACACTTTCACTCAAATATGACCCTTGTGGCGAATAGTTTCAATCACTCTTTTGCTTCCGTTTCTGGCGTATCTTGCCATGTACAAATTACGACAGACAATCAAGAAAAACCTTGTTTAAACACAGCCTATCTCCCAAACATGACGGAAAAAGATCTACATACGCTGCTATTTAGCTTCCGGCCTCGCAAAATCCCTGTCGTAGACAATATAAAACTGAACGACTTGCGCCGCAATTTTCACGGTTTAAAAATTGTTCTTCTCAACATACTAAATGGAATCATTCTCACTGGAGTTTTCTCTCTTAATTTCAAAAGCGCAATCGCAAGGCCCCTTTGTTAGAATGGCGCACGTGATGATGTAAAAAACTATCGTCCCACTTCTATTCTTCCGTGTTTGTCGTTGGTTCTGGAGAAACATATTTTAAAATCGATGAACGACTTTCTTGATAAATACAACCTTATATCGCCTAACCAATACGGTTTTATTGCCGGCAGCAGAACTCAATCCTTACTTGAGGACATGTCTGATATCTTGCACACGTCGTTTGACAATAATCAATTTACATGTGCCCTTTTTCTCGACGTATCCAAAGCATTTGATTCCATCAGTCACCAAATACTCTTGAAGAAACTTTACAACTACGGAGTTCAGGGTCCTTTTGTTTTTTTCTGCTTCAAAAATTTTTGATAGACAGATCGCAGCAGGTAATGGTTTGCAACGAAAAAAGTGATAAGGTATCTCTCAAGTCAGGTGTACCACAAAAGTCAGTTTTGTCTGCCCTGTTGTTTAATATCTACGTCAACGATCTCGCTAGATTAACATCAAGATGCTCACTTTTTTAATACGCAGATGACACATTGTTGTTATCCACTCATGTCAGCCGGCGCAGTGCAATCAACACTCTACATATAAATTCTACGAAAGTCATGGACTGGTTTGAAGCTAATCAAATCAGTGTGAATGTACAAAAACAAAGCTTATTGGTTTCCGTAATCCACTTAAACGACAGTGCATAGACATCCCTTTTATATTATATTCCTCGTCTTGTGTATCTTACCCCTGTACACCCATTCTATACCACAATACTGTCAAATACTTAGGACTTTTCTTCGATAGCGATCTCTCCTGGAACACACACCTTGATTATCTGGCTAAAAGACTACGAGGTGTATCTTGTCTGCTATACCATACAAAGACGTTCCTCCCAATCTCCGTCAGAATGACAGTCGTGAATATACTTGCGTACAGAGTTTTTCGCTATGGAAATACTATCTTTGCCAATTGCTCAACTCTCTGGAGAACAAAAATTGACGCCATTCTGAAAAACATCGCAAAAAAACGTTGCATATAATCCGGATCTAAACCAGGACGATGATATATTCTCTTATGTGGGCTTGCCGCGTTTTCTACCCCTTTTTCATAGATGTGTCATCTTAAGACATTATTGGCTCAGTCAATTTAAAGTACCTCGAACTGTCCAGCGCTCTATAAGAAACAGTGAACACTTTATAATTTCTCGTGTATACACTAAATATCTAAAAGGTGTTCGGTCGTATTATGTTCCTCACATATTAAACAACTTACCAGATTTTCTTGATCAAATCGGCTCTCAGCGTGTTCTAAAAAAATGCATAAAACAATTGTGCTAGTAGCAGCCTATTGAATTATACACGACTGTAATCTCCCTAGAACCGACAGGAGGCTGGCTACTGTTAGCATGTAAGTGACTGCATGATGTTTAAGTGTATATATGTATTTAAGTGCATATTTACGTGTAGATCTAGGCATGTACGTCTATATGCGTTGTGGTGCGCTCGATGTTGTATATAAGCCCAAGTACTCATTTATTTGTGTGCGTAACCCATGAAACAACTTTAAATTGTGCATGGCTGCCTTGTATTCGCGCCTGAGAACCATCAGTGTCATCACTACGGGGTCTAGTCGCACAAGCCGACCCTGGCTTCGACTGACCCGCCTCTTACGTGCTGATGAAAGAACAAGCCGCATAAATTATTGTTAATATTATTATTATTATTATTATTATTAATATTATTATTATATATTCGGGAAACTACCTACAGAAACAACCAGTATAACGTTTTGCTAACTGGATTATGGAACGGGAACTCTAACTGGATTTCTTGCTAAAAGACTTAAATCAAGTTAGATTTCTTGTTCCATAATCCAGTTGGCTAAAAGTTATACTGGATTGTTCGATAGTGTTGGCACTTTCCGGAACGCCAACGCCAGCGTCACTTAACGTCAAATTGGCCGATGTGTGGGGTAGCGCGCTGGAAAACACGTTGCGAAGAAGGGCCACAACACCGCCATCAACAACAGCTCTATTTTTGACACGGTGAGAAACTGGCGAAGACGCCTATTTATTAGAGTTTTTGCCCGTTAAAAACTCGCAAGACAACATCAAACAATCAGCTGGAACACTTTCGAGCCCCTACGTGTCTGGTTTACAATGCGTCATGCGGGGTGCGTCGAGCAGAACCTCACCAGCAACAAACGCGAAGAAAGAGCCTCCGCTTGAAAAGAAGACAACACCGGGCACTATGAAAACGAAAAAAAGAAAAAAAAAATATTAACCTGTGATCGAGAAAAAGAGCTGGCCTCTAAACGTCGGAATATTTATTTCTTTATTATTTGCAGTTAGAGCCTTTCTACTTTTTCATCATTCCTGAACAGTTGAGATCCACCAAAATCTTTACTTTCCAGTCTAGATGATGTTTCATTAAAACGTTTATACTGAGATTGTACGTTCTCAAGCGCTTTTCATGCGACCTGACGTTGCATGAGTGCTGGACCATATATTTTCCACGTCATGGTAGCTACCATTAGCGTGAAATTGCCCGTGCTGGCTCACACAAGTGAGAACGGGGCAGCCAGAAGCCCTCTTTGCAGTCGTATATAGGATTGAGCACAGCTGACTGGGTTGCGTCGCGTAGTAAGTCTCGACCTCTGACAAGATGGCATCGCAGAAAAGATGTTATTTTAACCTCTTCAAATGTCTTCTTGATACGACATTGTCTAACACAAAACGTGGTGGTTGTTCATTCTTCATCACATTGAACACTTCAGTATCCTACAGTTTTTTCTGCACAATTTGTCGATCTTTTCACATGGCGACAAGTCGATTGCAACTCCTAGCACGGGGTTCACTTAGCTCAACACTGCCGGAGAGGGCCTTACAATTCTACAAAGTAAAATCATTAGGAAAAGGACGGGAACAACAATAATGAGCACGAGAGCGTAGGATGATATTTATCGCGCAAGTTGTTGAAGTATTGTAAGCAGTATCTTTGTTCTACGGATCATTTCCTCATACTCGCTTCGTTCAAACTAGGCTGCTTCCGCGTTCCCGGGGTTAATTTTTTTTATTAAACTCTGGTTTGTTTATTAGGGTTCTTTGTCCTACTGATTGCGTGTTTTTTGTGTTTGACAATTCACAATAAGCATGTTTTGGGATTATATTAAGGAAAAACGAACACCTGTGTACGACTTCCTATCCTTCTCGAAACGTGCACGGAACACGAGTACTCGGAAAACGTCCCGGTACAGACGAGAGAAGAAAACGTGATAAGGGGTGTGGTTCCGAAGAAAATACCAGCGTCCCGGTCAACACAATGGTGGCTTCATTCCGGGTTAAAGGGGGGAGGGGGTGCATAGATTTTAATTTTAAAGGGTAACTCCAATAAAAAATCTAACCAAAGTAAATGACTGACATTGATTTACGAAGACATAATACTGGCACCTCCAAAATGTTACACTAATGGAGACCGCGATTCACTTTGAAACCGATATTAAAAAAAATTAAGGATATAATTCAAGCTGGCAAGGTGGTCGGACAGCGAAGCTGTGGTATCAACGATTGCCCACTGTTGTAAATACTTCTTTTATGCAAATTTTACCAGGTCGTGCTCCAGTCCATGACGAGCCAAAAAAACTTCATGTTCATAAAATGAATGAACAAAGGAAACTTTAACACCGCTGCTTGAAATGTAGATAAAACGTTGAACCCCCAATTCTCTAAGTGAATGCAAAAAAAAAAAAAAAAAACCCCGAAGGAATGCGAGATTTGTTAAAATATTTCGAGTATTCTTGTAAATAAACTTACCTCCTCCGAGATGTAATATTGTGCAGCCGAAGGCCCTCGTTAAATGTCTAACATTGCTGACCGTGTAGCATTTATGCTTCCTGGCACTGGCGACATAAGCAAGCTCGACAGGCTTGCAGAGTCGGTGCGACTCGAAGTCGCTTGGAACGCAAGCGGCAGTTCATGTTTATAAACAGCAAAAGGATGTGTACCAAATGATTGACGAAATAAAACTAAATGCAATGTACCAAAATAATTTACAGCAAAGCTGTATATGACTCGTAGATGGGATTTTCTGTGTGTTTGTCGAGAGAAAACCCACGCGAGCGCCTGTTCACCTTTTGTGCACGTCTTATCATTTATCATGTGGCTTTGACACTTGTTTCAATAAGAAAACCACAAAACAAGTGTTGAACCACGTCATAGATTATGAGGCTCGTGCGAGCGCTGAAAAACACGTAGCGCTTCCCGCAAGTGTTTCTCGGCAAAGATGGCGGTTGCATAAGCTGCGGCTGCAATGATAGCGTACGAAGACTATTATATATATAAAAAAGGTTTGGCGCTGTGAATTTACTTTTCTTTCGTCAGTCATTTGTTATGAACCCTTTTGCTGTTTACAAACATAAAGTGCCGCTTGCGTCCCAAGCGACGTCCGGTCGCACCGTTTTTGCAAGCCTGTTAACCTTGCTTATGTCACCAGTGCTAGAAAGCATAAATGCTACACGTACAACAAAGTTAGATATTTGGTGAGGGCCTTCGGCTGTATAATATTACAGCCTGGAGGAGGCAAGTTGGTTTACAAGAATAATCGAAACGTTTTAACAGATCTCGTAGTACTCCTTTTTCTTGCCGTTCACCTGGAGAATCGGTGGTTGAAGATACATCTACATTTCAAGCACAGATGTCGAAGTGGCCTCTGTTAATTTTTTTTTATAAACCGGAAGTTCTCTCGCATGTCAAAGACTGGAGAACCACCTGGTGGCGTTTGCCATAAAAACGGTCTATAGTACAGTCGGCAATCGTAGCACGGGATACCGCAGCTTCGCTGGCCAGCCACATTTTTACATACGAAAGACTTCGTAAGCTGCCGTTGACGCGGCTGCTTATGCGACCCCAATCTTTATTGCGAAACGCATGCGGGGTGCGCTACGTGCTTATCATCTATCACGTGGCTTTGACACTTGTTTCGTGGTTTTCTTTTTGAAAGAAATGTCAAAATCTAATGAGAAGTGATAAGGCAAGCCCGAATGGCAATAATGCTCGCGCGTGGGTTTTCTATGAACATACACGAAAAATCCCAACTTCGACTCATATACAGTTTCGCTGTAAAATGCGACCACCATTTTCTCGGCGGGCTGACTGTTCGTCAAGCAACCTTGCGCCCTGGTGTCATATTGTCACGAATGCCAATTCAGGAGGCCATGAGTAAATGAAGGAACTGAACTTTTATTGGGTAGACCTTTTTGCCAAAAACAAAATAGAAGAAGGCTAGCGTCGCAGGCCTCGGTGGCGGCGTAAGCAGAAAATTGAGCGCTGGGGCGAGACTGGCTCCGGCACGCCATGTGGAACTCCTTATGTACTCACGCGGGCTTCTGGAAAAATCGGCGTAAAATGTTCGGCATGTAGTACATTCGGACCTGGAATAAACAACAGGCTTCTTGAATTCACCAGAATGCGACAATTACAGAAATAACGAAAAGGTTCGTCTGCTCACAGGCATCGAATCTCAGTCCTTTACGTGGGAACCAAGCACGATAACCATTTGGCCACGACCGCGCTTGCTCTAGTCGTGTAGAAGCATGGTGTCGAAGTAATGTGCAAGAAAACAAAAAAGAGCAAAAGAAACAAAAATGGGAAAACACGAAGGCTGGTAAAACACAGCCCTATCTGGCGTTCCACGGGATCACAGTCCACAATCTTATCCTGCGTAGTGCGTCTTCAGGCGCATATTGTGGAAGACTTCAGGTCGTGGTGGGCGGCATGATGATGTTCTTGTCCCGTCTAACATCACCTCGTAGTTCAGATCTGCGAGTCGACAAAGTACCCTGTAGGGCACGAAGTAACGAAGTAACGCTTCAGAGCTTTTCGCTTACACTGCGTCGTCGTATCGGGGCTCAGACGCACACACGGTGTCCGGGCTTGAAGCGAATGTCAGTCTTGCGAAGGTTGTACTGGGTTGCGTCGACACGTTGTGGATCTTAAATCCAAAGTCGGGCGAGCTGGCGAACTTCTTCAGCTTGTTGTGCAACCACCTGGTTGTTGTGGTTCTTAATGTGAGCTCGTCCGTGGGGCAGCATCGCGTCGAGCAAAATCATTCTTTTTTCATGCAGCGGCTGAAGCAGTGTTTATCTTGTGGTCTCTTGCACCGCCGTGTTTTTAGCAAACGTGACGTACGGTAACGCCTCGCTCCACGTCTTGTGCACTGCGTCGACATACGTGATGATCATATGTGCGATATATTAGTTGAGCCGTTCTTTTTGTCTATTTTTCTGCGGATGGCACGTACTGGTTCGACGGTTACTGGGGCTACTGAGACGAAGAATCTCTTGAGTCAGCTGGCCCATGAACGATGATCCACGTTTTGTAATGAAGACTTCGGGGCTTTTGTGCAAGGGGAGGATGGACTCAATAAAAAACTTGGGCAGTTTCACCGCGGTTCCCGTCGGGAATGCTTTTGTCTCGCCCTAACGGGTAGAATAATCAGTTCCCACAATTGTACAACGCTTTCCATGCGTCAACGGCGGAAACGGTCTAAGTAAATCCACTCCGATTTGCTGGATCGGAGCAGATGGTGGCATGATGGGCTGAAAAACTTCTGCCGGTCTCGTTGGTCGTTTCTTCCGTCATTGACACTCGTGGCAAGATCGTGTGTAGTGATGAATATTTTTCGTAAACTTTGAACCGGTACAACGTCTCGCGTATCCCGGCAAGCGTCCTGCTGTAGCTAAGCCGTTCCGCCGTCGAGGCATTGTGGCAGGCTTGAAATATATCTTCTCGGAAATTGGAAGCGACCACCAACAGCCACGCCATGATGTCGTCGCTGAAGTTCTTCTTGTACAGCACACCTTGTTGGACGGAGAAGTTGGCTGTATTTGTATGAAATTGCGAGAAATCGCACTTCCTTGTCTGCCCAGGTGCATGATAAGTCCTCGCAGTTCAGGGTTATTATTTGAGTTCTGCTATGTCACTGACATCTATTACACCGAGAAAAAATGTCTTCATCTAGAGTGCAGGCAGGACCGGCCTCGATGGGGCTCTTGAGAAACAATCGGGGTCACTGCGCTTTCAACCGGACCTGTACACACCGATCACGTCAAACTCCTGCTGTCGTAAACTCCACCAGGCGAGGCATCCTGAGGAGTCCTTTAGGTTCGCGAGCAAGCAGAGCGAGTGGTTTGTAACCACTCGGAAAAGATTTCCGTAAAAGTACAAGCGAAACTTGAAGATGGCCTAGACTACGGCGAGGCATTCTTTCTCCGTTGTAGAGTAATTACCCTCTGCCTAGGACACTGCCCGGCTTGCATAGGCGATTATCCGCTCGGTTCATTCCTGTATTTGGACACACACCGCGCCAAGCCCCATGTTATTTGAGTCCGTTGGAATATCTGTTTTTGCAAGCTGGTCGAAATGTCCAAGGGCGGGAGGTGTTTGAAGTCTTCAGTTAAGCTCGTCGAACACCTACTGGTGCTCTTTGTCCACTGCAACTTTACGGCGTCGTTTGTAAGGTATATCAGTGGTGTACAAAGCTTCGCACAATTTTGAACGAAGTGCCTGTAGTAGGCACAAAGGCCTAGGAATCTCCTTACAGGCTTTTTGTCTGACGGCGGGAAAAACGCAGCTACGGCGCGCGTGTTCTCGGGGTCAGGACGAACACCCTCGCTCCTCACGACGGTGCCTAGAAGCTTGAGATCACCATAAGAGAATTGACGTTTAGTTGTCATGTAGGAAATAGCGCAAAATTGAACTCACTCACAATGAAAATATACGCAAACTAGAAAAAGAGATTACTCACGTCGCGTTAACTTACAGCTCAGTCTGTATTTTCGTCTTTTTTTTTATCCGTATAAAAATTTATTATATTTCACTTTGTTGTCTTTTGTACCAAACAAATGGCAACGTCTATCACATACATTACCTTCCAGTGTCAAGACATAACAACTCTTTTTCAGTAAGTGTAATGGACGGACCACTAACACTAGAATCACTCATTTTTAAGATGTTAGCTGCCTCAGTGATATCACGTGTTAATTAGTGATAGTTCTTTTCAATCCTGGTGCTTACTGTGTCGTCCGCAGTTCACCCACATTCATGACATTGAATGCCCTAAAGTCTTGAGTTAGCTATTCGAGTGTTGCTTTTATGTTATCTTAATCTATCAATTACACATCTTCCAGTCTTTTCTATGAATTGTTTGCCGCATGAAAGGGAAAAGCATAAACCACTCCTTCTGAGCAAGGAATGTAGGGGGTTCTATGCTTTTTAGTGCAGCCTGTAATAGTTTTTGGTACGGCGTTCACTTTTTTAAAGAAACCTGAAAGTGTGTTGGGGGCTGAAAATACTACATCGATTTCTGGCCCTCAGATTGTCTCTTGAGCCCCAGCATGTATGCTGGCCATATTAGCCGAGAAATAAAAAAACACTCCTCAATTATAATTCGGCGTATTCTAAGTTGCTAAAGACAGGTATAGTCAGTTAGTGATTAAAGAACAATTTTTAAGTCCTGCCCGCATTCAGGCCTAACAAGCTTCATACGAAAAGTATCTAGGAAACTAAGTGCGGGATATCCTTTCCAGATATTAACTTCAGTCGCCGAAAGTCTCCTTAAACAGATTACAAAAGGAGAAACCACTCCCGCTTGTCACGCGACAAATACAGTAAACAAAGACCGGTAGTCCTCCCCTAGATTTATAACAGTTATCACAACTTTAAAAAAAAAAAAATTCGGAACCGCGCAAATTTCTATGTAGTATTTTTAGCCCCCAAACAATCTTCGGGTGTATGCAAAAGAGACAACGCCTTAACGAAAACTATTACAGGCTGCCCTAAAAAGCGGTTAGACGTCTTTCTGTGTCACGGCATTGAGTCGGCGGAAGTCCACAATGAATCTCAGGGTTCCGGCCGTCGTCTTTACGAGCGCGACAGGTAAAGCCTCTGGACTGCTTGACGGCTGGGTGATGTCACCATCAAGCATTTCCTGAACCTGTTCTTGGATGACTTGCCTTTCTTTCAAAGAAACACGGTAAGGTGACTGGTGAACTTGGTGCACGTCGCCGTCACTACCAATGGGATGTTTCCCCACTAGTTTTGGCGAACTTTCGACGTCGTGGCAAAACAGTTTCTGTAACTTAAAACATATTGCAAGCCCGAGATTGGAAGCAGGAGTGGAAAAGACCACAAGTAAAATACAAGTAATCACTCTTGAAACCAAAACTAAAACACATGGATGTACATATTCGGGCATATACCAATAATTGTAACACGAGGGAGTGATGTGTAAAACACTAACATGCAACATATTTTATATGGAAAGAGTAAGCAAATCTAAAAAAAAGAGAATAACAACCGATCGCATCACAAAAATTGGTGGGCTCAAACGCGATAGAGGGCAGAGAGTTCTATTCCGATATGGTGCAGGGAAAGAAAGAACATTTGAATCGATTCGTGAGTGGAAAGATTGGTGTTAATGATTATTTATTATGGTGCCTCGTAGGTTGGAAAATAAACGGGCTGAGGTGATTATGTGTGCCATGCTGTAAATTGTTTCGTACCATAAGCAGTACAAATTTTAGCCTTGAGAACTTGCTACTCAGCTCAAGTGTAGCTATGCCATTTGTATTTATAATGTTTGATTAAGAGTATAATCTTCTAAATTTTCCATAGATGAATCTGACCGCGCGCCTTGGAACCAATTCCTGCTTCGAAATGTATTTATTAGTGAAGAAAGCCGATGCAATGCTGGTGCCTTTAATTTTCGATCGCACAAACGTGTTATAAGCTAAAAGTCTGACACTATATGGTGTTTTCATTAGTTTGCACCTAAGGAAACCAAGTTTGCGGAATGCGGATGAGCAGTTGTTATCGATACGTGTATCCCATAAGAGAGTTTTAGAAATCGTCAGTCCTAGATATTTATACTATATTTGTACTGCAAAACTTCACGCATAGGGGAGCTAAAGACATCGTAAATAGACTCAAGGGGATATTTTTGTTGGGAATCCGTAGTGAAACAGTTCTTTTTTTTTTACTTTAATTTATTTTGCCATTAGGCACACCCATCTGCAATTTTGAAAATGAAGAGTTAAATGCATACTGGTCACATGAGTTGTGTTATATATGAACAGAATACAATCATCCTCACAAGGTTTAACGCCTACACTCTCGACGATCACTAACACATTGTCATTAATGTATGTTAGAAATAACATGGGTCCGAAAACGCTTTCTTGGGGGGGGGCACTCGAACCTACACGCAACCCAGTTGAAACTTCCCCTACAATGTGAAAGAACTGTTTCCGCCCTTTTAGGTATGATGTAATTTATTTAACAACAGGAATCCGAAGACCAACATTTTCTCATTTAAATGCTAATGTTTTCATCAGGGACACTTTCAAAGGCTTTACTGAAATCCAAAAATATTACGTCTATTTCATCAGATTTAACAAGACTTGCGGCAAAGTCGTGAACCGTGGTTAAACGCTTATTTGCGGTGGAAACTTGCTTTTTGAAATCCCAGTGGAAGAGGAATAATATGTTGTTTTCTTCCAAAACGGAAGAAATAAAGTTTGAATTTATATACTTCGACAGTTTACAACAGGTACATGCAAGACAAAATGGGACGATAGTTCGTTAGCAATGATGGGCTTCCTTTAATGAATGCAGCGACGACACGTGGCAAGACCTAGTCATTCGGAAGCGCTCGGGTGACATCCGAAGCCTTAAATATTATCGTCAAAAATTTGCCTGTGCCTCTGCGTAGAGTCATTCAATATATTGGTATCTTATCGGGGCCTTGGCAAGATTTCGTTTTTAGATATAACAACATTGACAAAATATCTTGATAGGAAAACAAAATCAGCATTCATGGGTGATGAAGAAGCCCGACATCCATACTCGTCTTTTTCTCCAAACACTGAATCAAAATAAAAGTTAAGATTCTGAGCAATTTTATTTTAATCTGAAACAATACAGTCATTGATTATAATTTTTTTCAACATGATTATTTTTGTTGGTCAGGTACTTTCAAACTTTCTCAGGGTTATCCTTCAGAAAAGCAGATAACTCATTTGAAAAGTTTATTTCTATAGCCTGGGTAGCACTGCTGGTTAACTCAGACTGTAACTTACGCACTCTATCGGGATTACATTTGCTTTTTCTCATTCTTTTTAGTCTACGTTTGAGATAATGATGTTTCTATCGATCCACTGATTGGTTCCTCGATTGATATCGACGTTTCAAAGCTGGGAGTTCGGGGTGGATGTCGAACTGCGGCAGCGACGTGCTCCTGTGCCGTGACGACGAGATTTCCACAAAGATTGCGGTGACCACGGCGTGCGCTTGAAGCTTTTCAACGTGGCCTATCGTGGTACCCTTCGTTCGGTGATGCGGCTCTTCTCGAAATTTCGTCACGAGAACAATTGTACGTCCTTCTTGGAGATCTGTTACTCCTCGTGCGACGCCAGTTTCTTTTTGAATGAGCAGTTCTACGCTGCCTTCCAGAAGAGCTTCACAGCAGATGGCTGCCTCGGCAATAAAGGTTACGAAAACACTCGACCCCGGCGGCAGGTTCACATGGTTGGCAATAATTCAGATGGCGGTTGACGTCGTGTTGCGCTCCATCGCCGGCAGAAAAAGCTTTCGTATCGTCAACTGGTTTGCCCCAGGGTCGATGACGTCGCGAAACTTAAAGAGAAAGTCCATTCCGAGGGTAACGTCCCTCGCACAGTTTCCCAGAATGCTGAACTTCACAGGGCACGCCACACCGTGAATTTTGACGCAGGCAGTGCATCTTCTGACTGGTGTGATGAGGTTCCCTCCGATGGTTCGTATTTGATGTCCATCGCACGGAGTCGTCCCTTTTCGCAGGCGGCCAGATAGCCTCCCTCTCAAGACTGAGCAGTCTGTTGCAGTATCCACAAGCGCCGATGCGTCGTGGTTGTCGATAACAACGTTTAGGTTCTTGGGCACCGTTGCAGGAGCGCTGATGCGTCCTGGTTGTCGATAACAACGTTTAGGTTGTTGGGCATCGTTGCAGGAGCGTCTTTGCGATGCGTGGCGTCGGGAGAGTGGGAGTACTCCGGCGCTCTTGGAGGCTCTTTACTTCCGTCGTTGACAGTGCCACCTCCAAGCTTTGCCACACAAAGTTTTCACAATGAGATAGAAGCGACAGGCTATTCCGCCGAAAACGGCGAAGGGGAGAAGGCGCACGTCGAGGCGAAGGCGAACGAGAACCTCGTGGTAGAGTCGGCACCGGGGGAAACCGGAGGGCCATACACCCGTGCCTTCCTCTGGAGTGCAAAATGGTTGGTGGTTCTTCGTTAGTGGCCTAAGTCAATTACGTGTTCTGCCGAAAAAAAGAAGCCGACTTCATAAGGTTTCCACTTCAGACCGAGCAACTTGAACACACCCCTCTTTTGACCCGATGGCATTTCATCGGAACCGTTTCCTTCAAACATTTTGACCAGGACTGCGCTATTGGCGCCCCAGTTATGAAGCTTCAACCCCGATGCTACAAATATCTGGATCGCCTCGCCTACACCCATGTTCAACGACTTCGCCGTGACGTGCCGCAGCTATCGCTGTGACTTTACACTGTATTTACACAAGACTGCTTATATTTTTCTAGTAGTACTTTAGATTAATCCTTCTCACATTAGACCAACTAATAAGTTTTGATTGACAAGGAACCGCATGAGTGGTTTGTGAAGCAGTGTATTTGCAATAAATGCTCTGACCACTGTTCTTGACCGAAAACGTTTCGTAGGATAGAGGCCTCGAGATGTAGATACACAGCTTTCTCTCGTAAGCGGAAAATGTCCTTCGCTACAAATTAAGCTCCCTAGAGTTGACTTTAGATGGCTGCAGACATCAGTCTTTCTCGGGTTTTATATTTCCGAGCGCGCAGCTGGACTAGTGGGCAGGGCACCCGTGGCCTAACAGTTATCCTGCTTGCCTGCCACGCGAAAAACAGAGGTTCAATGCATGGCCGCGGATACACCTTTTTTGTTGTTTCTGTGATGTCGCGTTCTATTGAATTCGAGAGCCCTGTTGCTTATTCAAGGATAGAATGTTCTACGCGCCAAACGTTCTGCACCAATGGTTCCAGAATCCCACGCGTCTACATAAGAGGCTTCACGTGGCGAGCCTGAGCTAGGTTCGCAACAGCCTTCGGTCTTGCTGTTTCGCCGACATCGACGCCTGCGACGCTAGCCTTCTTCTATTTAGTTTTGGGCGCCAGTTGGCACCTTTAAACGTTTCGTTCCCCAGTTATTTACTACCTCATCATTTGGCATTCGTGACATTTTTGGTAGAGGTGCGGGGTATCCCATTCTATGCCCGTTAAGCGTACCCCTCCAAAGATGCGGCGGTCAAGGGACGTGCTCAGCCCCGGGAAACTACTCTTCGCAGAAGACTCCAACGCACGAGCAAGCCGTCATATCAAAGGCCGCCTCGCAAAATTCGGACCTCTGCCGCAGAAGCCAAAGGAGACCACGGCAATATTTACCGCACCCGTCGTCAACCTTCCCGTCACACCCCGCACTCTGACGCCCTTTCACGGCGATGCCCACGAGTATCTAAAGCACTGGCTGCATCATTATGAACTTGTAGCCCGCCATAACGCATCGTATTCGAGGACTACGCGCGACATGTGCATCGATTGCCGTACAGAGTCTCCGTAAAAGAAAGGGAGGTAATCTGGGAGCAAGTTCAAGATAGGCTAGACGACGACATAGTCAAAACTTCGAGCAATCTGTCGGAGTATCCAGTCACACTGGTTTAGAAGAAGGAGGGAACGCTTAGGTTCTGCATGGACTACCAGCAGCTGAACGCGGTGACAAAAAAAGACATCCACCCACTCCCCCGTATCCATGACACGTTTAACTGGCTGCGCCACTCTCGATACTTTTCATCAATGGCCCTGAAGAGTGGCTACTGGCAGATCGAAGTCAACGAACAAGACAACTTTCGTCACACCGGATGAACTGTACGAGTTCAACATGATGCCCTTCGGACTATGCACGGCGCCAGCCACGTTCAAATGGGTCATGGATATTATACTGGCAGGACTGAAATGGTAGAGATTTCTCGTCTACTTCAACGACGTCATAGAGTTTTTCGGCGACAGCGACGAGCACCTCCGACGACTCGAGCTGTTCTCCAAGCCATGCGGACCGCCGGACTCAACCTCAAGCCATCAAAGTATTGGTCCGCCTATGAGCAACTGAAGTTCCTCAGTCGCGTGCTTAGTAACGAAGGCGTTCGCCCAGACCCAGAAAAAGCTCGCGCCGTCGCAGCATTTCCAGCGCCGACACCAAAGGCCGTGCGAAGATTCCGTGCACTATGTGCCCACTATCGGCACTTCGTTCGGGATTTCGCAAGGATTTCCAAACCACTCACAAACCTCAGGAAAGACGCCCAGAAGATCGAATGGGCCGAAAAGCAGCAGCAGGCATTCAACGAGCTAAACCGAAGACTCCGGATTCCTCCTGTTTTTGGACAGTTCGAACAGGATACGGAAACCGAGATTTACACGGACGGTAGTAACGCAGGATTTGGAGTGGCTGATTCAAGTGCAAGAATTCACCGAGCGAGTCATTGCCTACGCGAGTCGGACAAAATCCTAGGCGGAAAAAAATTACTTCATGACCGAAAAAGAATGTCTTGCCGTCGTCTGGGCAATCGCGAAGATCCGCCCGTACTTGTGCGGGCGTCCGTTCCGCGTAGTCAGGGACCATCACTCGCTCTTCTGGCTTGCGAATCTCAAGAACTCGTCAGGAGGCCTCGCTCGCTGGAGTCTCCGACTACATGAGTTCAACATGACTGTGGTCTACAAGTCAGGCAACAAGCACAGCAACGCCGGCTGCCTGTCTAGGGCTTCCGTCGTAACATTCTTTAACAGCAGCGGCGACGATGACGACGAGTGATTTCTAGGCGCAGTGAACACCGACGACATGGACCGACGTAAACAATACAATCCTGAGCTAAGCGCACTCATAGGGCACCTGGAAGGGCGAGGGTGTACCATGCAACGTGTTTTCTTATGACCCCTCCCGACCTTCGTCATTTGTTAACGTGTTCTCTACAAAAAAAGAAAAAAAAAAAAAAAAAAACTTCAGCGACAATAACTCCCCGTTGCTGCTGGTAATCCCGACCGACGTTCGAGAGATCTTTCAAGTCTGCCACAACGACCCGACGTCCGTACACCTTGATTACAGCCGGAAAGTGGCCCGTATTTTTCAAAAGTTTTACTGTCCCAAGCTCCCCAAAGCCGTCCATTTATACACACGATTATGCCATGAGTGCCTGCGACGCAAGAAACCTCCGATGAAGCCAGCCTGCCTCCTGCGGCCAATTCCCTCGCATACTCCACCGTTCCAGCAGATCAGAATAGATTTACTTGGCCCTTTTCCCCAGTCGACTCTGGGAGATAGTTGGATAATCGTCGCCACGGATTATCTAACACGATACGCCGAGACAAAAGCCCTTTCATCGAGGACTGCTGTGGAAGTAGCCAAGTTTTTCGTCGAGTCCATCGTCCTAGGACATGGTGGATCATCTTTCATGGCGCAACTGACCAAGGAGATACATCCCCTAAGTCACACCCAACACCAACCAACTACGGCATACCATCAGCAGATCAACAGACTGACCCAGCGGCTCAACAAGACTATCACCGTGTGAAGTGCGCGGCCTAGAACCATCACCGGACTACAGATGTTTTCGCCATGACGTGGCTCCGCGTGCCACGAGACATACCGTTGACGGCCGGAGAAAAGGCACGAGCGGAAAAAGAACGTGGAAAGGGAGAAGAACACGAGCGGTCCGAGGAGCTGGCTGGCCGCTGAGTGCGTCCTGGTTCGACTAGGCCGGGAACGCAAGAATGCGCTTGCCTGGCCACCGTTGCCGCTGAGTGCGTCCCGATTTGACTAGGACGGGAACTCAAGAATGCGCTTGCCTGGCTACCGCTCCCACTGAGTGCGTCCTGGTTCCACAAGGCCGGGAACTCAGGGACTCGTCAGCCTGCCCACCGCCCTCGCTGGGTTCGTCCCGGCTTCTGAAGAGCCGGAACCCAAGACTCCGCCCGCTCAGCCATCTCCACCGTTGCAACGACAGAAGACTCAAAGACCCAACGTATGACGAACATTTTTCTATTGCCATTAAGAACTGTGGAAGCCGCGTGTGTAACGTATATTGATATCGCTGTTCTAAATGTGTTTGTAGAACCTTCGCTAATACCATTGCTGTAAATATTTTTCTTTATATCTTCTTCGTTTAAACAATTCTCAAAGCCAACGGTCTCGTATACATTATTTATGACAAGACATTCCCTTGAACCTATGACAAATTGGCGTCCGCGACAGGACGAGACTGTTTGAGCATTGTTTAAAAAAGAAACAACAATGAGTACCAAGGAATTAATTGACCTGGGAGAGAAGTCTGGTTTGAGAGACGCTGAGCTGAGAGCCTGGGTAGAGGCGGAACAGGCACGTGCGGCGGAGAGTGAAAAACACGCATGTAAGGAGCGTGGAGCTGAACGTGAGGCTAGCAGGATGTGCGCAGACGCAGAGGAACGTGCGCTACAGCTCCGTATAAGGCTGCAAGAGGCCAGTAATGTACAAGAAAGGCCTGCTGCAGGTGACAGACGAGCGGAAGAAAGTCCCTATATGATCATTAACCCCCACAGGATGATCCCTCGATTCGATGAGAAACGAGATGACTTAGACGCGTATTTGAAGCGCTTCGAAAACAACGCCACGGGTTATAATTGGCCAAGAAAAAAGTGGGCTACGGCATTTAGTATGTGCCTTGGTGGGGAAGCTCTGAAGGTGTTCGGCCGGTTGTCCCCGAAGGATTCTGTGGATTTTGAGAAAGCAAAGCTGGCATTGTTGCAGCGCTTTCGTTTCACGGCGGAGGGATACCGTGAAAAATTCCGCGAGAGTAAGCCCCAGGTGGGTGAAACTGGAAAACAGTACGCTGCCAGAATTTCTAGTCTTTTTGACCGCTGGGTGGAGACGTCCGGCACTGCAGCTAACTTTAAAGATCTACGCGATATAGTAGTTGCCGAACAGTTTCTTAACAACTGCCACAGCCGGCTAGCTCTGTTTCTCCGAGAGAGGAAGTGCAAGACGCTCAGCGAGATGGCAGAAGTGGCGGACAGCTTTCTCGAAGCACAGCGAGAGAGAAACCTACTTGTATTCCGTGAAAAGCAAGAGGCGGGGGACACGAAAGTGAAGGACGGTAATTCCTTCAACAAACCTAAGATTAAATGTTTCGTTTGTAATAAGACGGGGCATAAAGCATTAGACTGCCGCTTGACAACACAGGAACTCTTCTGCGTGCACTGTCGTCGCAAGGGGCATGACGTGAAATCGTGCAGATGGAAAGACGGCGGCCAGAATGTGTCTTTCTTTTGTATAGCTCGTCAAGACGTGAGGAACAAGTCGCGGCAGGCTTTGGAACATGAACCGGAGAAACAAGGTGAAGGGAACAAGGATCCCAACGTGGTCCAAGAAAGGTCGACGGCACATTATGACATGACCGTCTTGGAAGGGGCACTGTTCGGCCAGACTGTCTCGGTATTACGAGACACAGGGAGCAACACCTTAGTTGTACGTCGCTCACTTGTCCCTGAGGTAGCATTTACGGGGACTACCGCCACACTAAAGTTGGTGGATGGCCGCAGCGTCAAGGTTCGGGAAGCGGAAGTTGACATCGCCTCCCCCTATTTCGCTGGGACCGCTATTGTAAAGTGCCTGGAGGATCCTCTTTACGATGTTATAATCGGAAATGTTCCCGGTTCACGCGAAGTCTCTTCCCCTGATTCGGAGTGGAAGAGATTGTTGCAGGTTCCGGATCCTCCTGCAAGCGGAACAATGAATGACGAAAAACCGAAACATCACGCATCCACTTCGATCCTGGCCGAAGCAAGTTTTACTGGGCAAAGCCGAAAAGCGCCCACCGTCGACATTGACTTCATGCAGGTGACCACGAAGAAGCCCGTGCTCGCCGAGCGGGTGCTGGGCACCGTCCAGTGGTTCAACGTAAAGGACGGCTACGGCTTCATCAACCGCAACGACACGAGGGAAGACATCTTCGTCCACCAGACCGCGATCACGCGGAGAAACCCGCAGGAGTTCATGCGCAGCCTTTACGAAGGTGAGACCGTCGAGTTTGACGTCGTCGTAGGCGAGAAGGGCCGCGAGGCCGCCAATGTGACAGGTCCCGACGGCGAACCCGTGCCGGGCACCACTTACGCCGCGGACAGCGGACGCTTCAGAGGTCGCTGGTTCCTGAGACGGAGTCAACGCCGACCGATGCCCAAACCGCGCCGCGGTGTGCAGGACTCGGACGACTTTCATGACGTTGTGCTCCTGCCGGACTCGCCGCAGCCGCAACCGCCACCACAGAGATGGCTGCAGGCTAGGAGACACTTTCTACGCCGCTACTACCGACGTTCCAGGGGTATGACCAGAAGATCGCTACCCACCGAAGACATGAGACCCCAATTCCAGTTTGAAGAGGAGGACGAATGCGAGGACACCCGAGTCCAGCGTAGACCACATCGACGCTCCTACGGGAGGTACTTGCGCAGACCGAGGAGTCGGTCAGCCATCTGTGAAGGAAGCGACCTTGCAGCGGCCGAATGGTTCATGCCACGATTTTGACATGGAAATTAAGAATAAACTAACATCTTTTGCTCGTGTTTTGGCCCGCATTCTGTGCATATTTGGTTTGGCTACCAATCGTGTCTTAGAGGTGTGAAAAATGAAAGGAGGTTTCGCGTCAAGTGAAAGTTCTGCGACGAGCAACTTGAGCAAAATTATTGGTATCTTGAAATGAGGATGTACGCTGGGAAGGACGGTGGAGCCTTGCCTTCGAAGAATATTGCTCTCGTGTTGAACGTATCGGGGGTTCGGAAAATGTGGGGGCAGACTACATGAGCCGTTTGCTGTGAAATGTCGTGTGAGCAACTTTTGTTTTCTTTCAGTTGTGTGCTTTCCTTTCTGTCTTTCTCTTGAACTTTTTGAGTTTTTTTTATTGTATTGAATGTATTTCTCAACGCGGGAAGTCCGCGCACGTTGCTTAGTTTTTTTTTAATCAAAAGAAAACTGGAAATAAGGGACTCTTGTGATGTGCGCGGCCTAGAACCATCACCGGACTACAGATGTTTTCGCCATGACGTGGCTCCGCGTGCCACGAGACATACCGTCGACGGCCGGAGAAAAGGCACGAGCGGAAAAAGAACGTGGAAAGGGAGAAGAACACGAGCGGTCCGAGGAGCTGGCTGGCCGCTGAGTGCGTCCTGGTTCGACTATGCCGGGAACTCAAGAATGCGCTTGCCTGGCCACCGCTCCCACTGAGTGCGTCCTGGTTCCACAAGGCCTGGAACTCAGGAACTCGTCAGCCTGCCCACCGCCCTCGCTGGGTTCGTCCCGGCTTCTGAAGACCCGGAACCCAAGACCCCGCCCGCTCAGCCATCTCCACCGTTGCAACGACTGAAGACTCAAAGACCCAACGTATGACGAACATTTTTCTATTGCCATTAAGAACTGTGGAAGCCGTGTGTGTAACGTCTATTGATATCGCTGTTCTAAATGTTTTTGTAGAACCTTCGCTAATACCGTTGCTGTAAATATTTTTCATTATATCTTCTTTGTTTAAACAATTCTCAAAGCCAACGGTCTCGTTTTCATTATTTATGACAAGACATTCCCTCGAACCTATGACACACCGACATCGGGTCGATGTGCGTCGACGTAGAACCCATGACATGCGAAGAGGTCCTGTCGTATGTCACGTTTGCCTACAACACAGCGGTTCAGGAAACCACTGGTGTTACACCCTTCCAGCGAGTGCATGGTCGCAAGGTGACCACGATGCTTGACGCCATGCTACCTCACTAGCCAGCTGGCGACGGAAGTGACGACGCCCAGGTGTTTGCGCAGCGAGCAGAAAAGCCCCGCAGTTCGCCCGAGTCCGTATCCAAGACAAGCAACGTGTCGACGCTGGCCGCAACAGCTTTCGTCATTTGAACGTTCGCTTCCAGCCCGGAGACCGATTGTGGTTGTAGGCACCGATACGACGTCGTGGACTGAGCGAGAAGCTTTTAAAGCGATACTTTGGACCATACTAAGGTCCTTCAACGCATGGTAGATATCAACTACGAAGTTGTGCCCCACGAAACCCACGCATCATCACGACCCCGACCGCGACCCGAGGTGGTTCACGTCGTTCTACTCAAGCGATTCTATCTGTTCGAAATGACTTTTTAGTTTACCGTTTTTTCTTTTGCTTTATTTTTTTTTTGTTGTTGTGTTTTGTGTTGCATTTGGGCGACGCACTTTTCAAAGGGGGGAGTAATGCGGCACGCACAGCAGGCCTAGTAGCCAGCGCTCCCCTGGCCTAACCGCTAACGTGCTTGCCTCCCACGCGGAAAACCAAGCCTCGATGCCTAGTCACAGATACACCTTTTTGTTGTTTCTGTAATGTCGCGTTCTGGTACATTCAAGAACCCTGTTGGTTATTCGAGGTTAAAATGTTTTACGCGCCGAACGTTCTAGGCCGATTGGTCCAGAGGCCCACACGTCTACATAAGGGGCTCTGCGTGGCAAGCCTGAGTTAGCGTCGCCCCAGCGTTCGATGCTGCTGTTTCGACGACATCGAAGCCTGCGACGCTAAACACCTTATATTTTGTTATGGACACACGTTCGCCGCATTAAACGTTTAGTTCCCCAGTTATTTTCCTCCTCATCATTTGTAATTTGTGACAATAGCTTAGTTCATGGTATTTTGGGGCTAGCTGCATTTTTTACACTCTTCCACTTACAGAAGGCTACAGCTCTGCAGATGGTGATGTACATGAGCCTCTTTTCTACTCTACTAGATATATATGCGAGCTCGTACTCCCTAGTTTGCATTTTAGCAGGAAAGAATAACTAACACCAACCAGCCTCTTCCCCTGGCTTCCTCTTCCGATTAAAGAAGTGGAAGCCAGCTGGGCGTAAGACGCGTTTTTGTCCATCGTCAAAGAGCCAACCGGACTAGAGGCACTCTCCATGCCTTCGATCAACAGGGTGCTCACGCAGCTCGGTTAAAAGCTCGACGGAAACCTGGGAAACATCAAGGCCCACTTTCCTGGAAACCACACCTCGGCCAACACTGGCGCCAACCGACGAAGCTCCACCACGGGGGTGCTAGACCCTTTGCGTCATCGGAAATTCGGCTTGATCGTGTGTATGCTGGGAAAGCCGGGAGCCCTCGCCAAGCTATCGAATCTGGCCTGCTAGATGTCAGCAGCCCAAGCCGGCCCCGCGTAAGCCACCGTCGCGTAGACAGCTGCCTGAAGCTCTTCTTCACCCTCTCTATCATCACATTATCATTGTCATCATTCACACGATTCATTTGTACTATACAATTTCATCGTCATTATAAGCGGCGCTGGAGGCCTTCAAGGTACGGGTGATTCGCCTTTCTGTGGCACCGCGCTCTTCAAAGCTAAAGTATAAATATCATATCATACCATAACGTCTATGGGCAACAAAGGTTCTCAAGCAGTGGGTGCTCGCCGTACATTTTGGAGGATATGACACAAACACATGCAGGGACAAAACGGTTTCCATTTGAGACTGTTGTCAGTAACATATTACATAGATAACCTAGCGAAAACTGAATAAAAAACAAAAAAAAAACGTAAAAAATAGTGTTAACAATGTGTATTATGTAATTAATTATATTAGCTTAGGCTTTTATATGTACGTTTATTGTTAGCGCTTCGAACGACCTTCATGACGAAGTAAATATTTACTCATAATTTTATTTTCATTCTAGTTTTTTAAGCCTACTTGATATTTGAGGATACGAGTATATCATCTCCAAGAGGTTCGTGTGGCATACGAGCATTATATACTAATGGAGAGTAAAATTAACTGCAATTCCTATCATTCTGGCAAAGGGGTTGCGCTCTGTCCGCTACTATATGCTGGTACACCCGATCGGCAGTTCGTTTTATTTACACGTATTTATCTGCTCTCCCAAGAGCCGGCACGCGAGTTGCACGCTCTGACACGTAAATTGCGGCAAGATACAGATATGTTCATGGGTTTTGATGAATGTAGCTGCGCCCGACTTTATACCTTCGATACCGCGTCTCAGCGTGTACTTTAAATAAAGTTGGAACTACTTGCCACAAAAACAACAAAAGTGAACTTACTTGTTAATGGAGAAGTATACTCTTCGGTGACCGAAAACTCCCCATGGGGACCGTCAGGACGCTTCATCCTGACGTAAGTGGAATCATTGCACGCAGTACGAAGCATGGAAACTTAATTTCGTAGAAGTCATGCATGACTGCGTTGAAGTTTGTTGCGCCATTACGGCATTTCACCTAGCGGTTCAAGAGAGTAAGGGCGAGGGGTCGAGAAACTCGCTCCACAGCCCGATACACGGTCTGCTGTGGCACGTTCACAAGGTCCCCGGTAACAACTTGGAACGTCCCGGCACCATAAAATTGCTCAGTGACGAGGTGTTGAAGCATCGATGGGAGCGGCAGGTCCTGAATCGTTGAGAGCGGCAGGTCCTGAATATTCGTGTTCTCCACCGGCAGGGACTAGAGTAGGTTCGCAACGGTCCATCTCATAAAGCAGTACCGCTGAAGAAAGTTGCGCCCATTGAAATTTTTGAGCGAGTTCAGGCGAGTCCTGAAACCCCGTCTTCGCACAGTTATCGATTGGCTGTCGCCTTCTTTGCCATAGAGTAGCTACTTTGCCTTTAAAAGGATGTTCAGAAACTCCGCGAACGACTCGTTGACCACCATGACAGTCAATGAGCGTTTGGAGCCGAGGTCGGCTGAAGCGCAAACGCGACCTCAAATGAATTTAGACTAAAATTTTGAGTCGAGGCCTGTTTTAGAGTGTGTTTGTGAGCCTTTCAGAAGTCGACAATTGTGAAGGGACCGCTGGGGTGTTTCAAGGCACAATCTGACTGAAAACCACCTGGTACCTCTCTTGACGTCACTCGTAGGAAGGAGTTTGAGTGAAGGGGTACACCGACCCTCAATTTGTGTAGATTTTTTTGTTAACTAGCGCATTCAAAAAAAAAATTTCTTTGTGCAGTTTATATTTTGGCAGCAGCTAAATGCAACAATTAATTGTCCAAATTAAAAAAAAAAATTGTGACATCGCCCATTTACCAAAGGTTAAGCACTAGATAAAACATTTTATTATCTTAAAGCTTGTTTTTTCTAATTAAAACCAACTTTAATGCTGGGTTGGTCGGTTTTCACCATTATTGAGAAAACCGTCTCCTGGCTTATTTTTTGGTGTTTATCGGTATTTACCTAAAAAAAAACGAAGCCCTAGTCATAACAAAAATATCAATTTTAAAATGAGCTATTCCCAATGATTCTTACTAATTTGATATTAGATTAACGGTCAACTCTGTTTTGGATTAGTTAATTTACCGTGATTGAAATATTTCCCTTACTTAAAATGAAATAAAAATTGTGACGAAATCGTTTTAAATGCAGCAGCAGATATTTTTTATCTCTCGCAACTTGAATGTTCTTACTTTCGGCGGAGAATAGTATGTAAAACATTGTCTTCAGTGCGACCAGTTGCACAGCCGTAAGGTCATGGCTTTGCGAATACGTTTCATCCCTACAACCAATCGCGCACGAAAGGATCTTCGAAAGCTGCTCGATCTATCTAATTTGTTCGCTAGCACTAAACACTACTCGGGAGATACAGTGCCGCTTAATAAGTAATCAATTACCTCATATCACTGTCCATCTATCTACAGGTTAATTCTCGCAGATGACTATGGTTATTTGTTCCCTAATCATCTCAGCGTACAAGGTGCGTATTTTGTTTTTCTATTATTTTACCGAAATATATATCATTTTAACTCCCGGGTATTATGCGAAATTATAGTAATATACAATCCACTATGCTAAAAATATGTCTAATAAAATATTCTTTTCGCCACCAGTTTTGGTAACCCCGCAAAAATGACGCTTGTTCTTATTTAATCGTTTTTTGCGATTCTACCGTTTTCTAGTAACACCTGAAAACGTTTATTCCGACATTTGTACTAATGTGCTTTCATCTCGATTTAAGCGCGGCTTTGGGGTCGATTTTTATAAAGTTTTACTAAAACTTTTTGGTTTTGAGAGCAGTATTGAAAGATAGCGCAGACAGCAAGCTTGGTTATTTTTGTATCCATTTTTAGGTATTGACCATTGAAGTTGCCGAGGCGAAAACTGGCATTCTTCCCACCGGTTGGGGATTAATTGTTTGAGCACTCGAGATTCTCAGATTTCTCAAAATAACGCACTCACATTATTTGTATACACTCCCAAAGTAGCAATAGTAGGCTCCATTATATGAAAAAAAATCTTATATTTTGAAATATAAAAAAGAATATATAGAACAGTGTTACTAAGCTAATTTTCTGAAAATTTCGGTGAAGTTTTACGTGTGCCCTACATAATATATTTGAATGACGTTATCATTATCATTAGTTTCAAATTTAACTCTTGTCAATGAATACAAAATATTATATATTCTGTGTTGATATTACCGCGATTAAAGGTTGAACGTTGTCAGATATGCGTTGTAGTAGTGCAAGTTTGTTGTGGAGTAAAATATTTTTTCCGTCGCATTAGGCTCATTTTACTTATTTTTTTAAGTTTAAGTGTAAATTAACGGTTGTCATTCAGAAATTATTGAGAACGCCCAACAAACAAAAATAGCACCTATGCGCTGATGCAGTCATAAAGAACAACTGACAAGATTAAAGCTTGAATTGCGGTCATACAATCAAAATACAACATTTTCTTTTCCTATTTAGTGATAAGCCAAAATCATAGCTTGCTACCAATAAAATATGACGCAAATAAGATATAGGGTTTTGTAAGATATAGGTGTCAAATATGCTGGATTTTCAAAATATGAGCTCGTTCAAATGTATGTATAATATTTTTTACGCATATTATATTGAATTTGTATTTAGTGAAAAGAGCTAATTATGATTTTTCCAGTGACATTAAGTCAATTAAAAGGACTTTAACAGGTTACACTTAAAAACTGCCAAACTCGCTGTTTTATTCAATTGTTTTATGTTTTGTCGGTAGAATAAATTATTGACGTGCTGACAGTTGCTATTGCCCCCCTCCGAACGCCCATGCGCCTTGTTATCACCTGCAATTGCGGAACGGCTCAAGCGTAACCCGTGTAGACAACCTGCATCCAGTCTTTTCAATTGTTTGATCGGGATCACGTGATTTATGGGCCGGCTGTACAATACAAGCTGCGAGGAGGTGACCAAAGCTTTGAACGTCAGCAGACGTTTCCGCCTTTTCTTCTTCCTCGCCACGCGAAAACGCAGCGCATGCGCATTTGCGACCGATGGCCACAGAAGGTGTGCGCCACTAAATTACGAACTCTCCCCAAGGTTTTAGATGAACCCTCTCTTCAATCTAGGCATTCTAACCGCCTGCGATTTTACATGCCGCCATCTGTTGGCTGTTGCGCTAATGAGGCGCCGTTTTTTAGCAGACGACCGGCATTGTTAGGAATTTTACATTATTAATTTCTAACTTCTTACTACCGTAAGCTTTTTGAGAGGAATTGTTATCTCCTAAATGGACGTTTTCGGCCACCATTCTGAAACGTTTAGCTCAATACGTTTACAAACTAATTTATGCGGTCCCTTCAAACAGCCATCCATCTCTCTGAATCATCCTGTAGTTCTCACGTTAAAACATGCCAAGCGTTACTGCAAAATATTGAAACACACATCGAGAGCATTATAATAAAGTCCGAGTGCTTTATTTTGAGAAATGACAAAAAAGCCAGAGTTCAAACATGCAAACCCCGACCGACGGGAGAAAGTCAGTTTTCGCCTCGGCCTTTTCAATAGTCAATAACTCAATAGCAAAAATCAGCCATGTTTGATAATGCCCTGTCTTTCATTTCAAGAATCCTCCTATTACATATATATTTTAATACATTTTTAAAAATTTCGACACCTGAACCGTTCTTGAAATAAGATAGAAATACTAAATCAGATATAATACGAATGTACATCTGTCAAACTTGTTCGTGTCAAAATGAATAAGCTAGGTGTCATACACCTTTCACCTTAAGCGGTAATAGGTGGAGGACAATTAATTTCAACATGATATCCTGAAATTATTCATGTTGAACAGCAACGGGCAAATAGTTTTCAGAGTGGGATTTACATCATTCACTGGGAGACTCAGTTCTGTGTATAATTTAATAATGATATTCCCAATAGGAGTGGTATATAGACAATTTGCAGCTACCTTCATCTCCAAAGTCCTCTAATGCAGAGAGGGCAGTAGTTAAGGGGTGATCGTTTAAACTTGCTTAGGAAATATGAACGTATAGTTTCGGAGGGTGAACAGGAACCTGGTGTTTAATAAAGCAGGGAAACTGAAGTGAAACACATGACATTAATGCCCCGCAAAATTAAATAGTGGGGAAGGTAAATTAGTGCGTACGTAACGTTACGTCAGGTCCCATGACGTTAATTTCCTTCCTCCATTAAGCAAATGAATGTACGGACAGGCGTACAAAAATATATGAAATAAGGATCATGTTCCGTTAAAACAAATTTCATGCTCAATGATCAGGCATTTTTGAATCACTGACAGCGATCTGTCTGTTTATTATCCGCCTAAATGAGCAACAAGATGTTCTACTAATTTTAATATTTGCTTTACCCTACCAAGGACCCCAGTATACATTTTCACTATCTCTAATATAAAACTGAAAATCTAACTGAAATGTTTTCTGGAAAACTGAAATCAAAATTGCCGACGAAGAAATAACATTTGAAAACCTGAAATTTAGATAAAATGCAAATAGATTTCTAGTTCCCTAATTCGGATAGCCAAATGTTATACTAGGTTTTTCTGTAGAGTAGCGAAATACGAAACAAAAAGTACATTAAACGCCGTGTCGCAAGGAGGGTAGATAAAGGGAGGCGCTCCCCACTGATTGGTGGTGGCCAACAGTACTGTAGCTTCCAAATAAGAGTAATAACGCAGGTTAGCTGGTGAACGCTTAAACTTTTAAAACCCAGAGAAAGAAAAAGGACAACACAATGCATTAGTGTTATTCCTTTATTTTTGTTTTTCTCCTCTCTCGGGGTTTTATGAGTATGGTAGCCAAGGCAAGAAAAAGAAACCGAAAAGTTGAAAATACAAAACTTCCAGCCCATTCACCGCAACATGGAAAATACCACAGGACATATCAGAGAAACTCGCAAAACATATGTCTTCCGATCCACGTAGTCATACTGTGCGTTTGAGACGACTTTAATTTCGCGTCAAACTTAAACGCCACATTCAGCTAACTGTCTGCATTATTTGTTTTCTGAATTTTAAACTCAAGTTAAAATTTTACACGAGGTCATAAATTATCTCAGTGATTATCAGGGGGTGTTTGAATCAAAGCGAATGGGGCGACATCACGTTCCCCATGATTCCAAAGAGGCAACATTTTTATAGGAAACGGAGATCAGGCGTAAGTTGGGAGAGTCTAATTCTCTATAAGGATGTTTGTTTTGTAATAATACTACACAGTCATCATTGACCTAACCGCTAAATTCACAAAGTCGTACATTCATGTCTTTGAAAAATATATAACTGCAATTCCAATATACATTCGCTTCTCAGCAACTATTTTTATGTTGTGTCAATGGATTGAAACCAAATCCTGACTTAATTTTTTTCTGGATTTCAAGTTTACATATATTTACAATTTTTTAAGCTTTTTTAGACCGACAACTACTTCTATGAGTTGTCTGTTTATTACGTTCTCCATTGTTTTTTTTTTTTTCAAATATAGGTGCACAAAGAGCA
>JABSTQ010003153.1:0-39359 GCA_013358835.2 Ixodes persulcatus
ATATACCCTCTGTCCCCCGTTGCGCCTCCAAAAATGCGACCCCTTCCATCGGGCATCCTCCATGCTGATGTCTCTGACAATTGGTTTTGAACAGCTTTTTGACAAGAGTTTTGCGATCTCTATAATTCGACCTTGTTCGGCTTCTTGCGCCCTCTGGTTGAGGAACGCGTTAGGTTGAGCCATCAATTTTAAGATACAAAAATATCGGGCTAAAAATTGAAATTGATTGGAGGTAAATTACATCTTGGTGGTAATCTTATTCGCAAAGCCCAGTAGTTTCCCAGAACAAAAGCGTGTCAAGCTTTACAAAAATACGAATAATATAGCACATAAATGAAATTAGCATTTTAAGTCATACTGAAAAACCCTGGGCAACATGAACTTTCACCGAAACCGTGTTGGTTTCAGAAAATGTTCATATTCTTGTAGCAGGTTATAACCGTTGCTTCCCTGTGTACCATGGAGACGTTACATTTGTTTCCCTCGTGTACTTCGCGATCCTATGAACCCGTGCAAATTGACATTTAATGTCAGATATCCACAGTAGGAAATTTCCAACCAACTGTATGTCAGTAGAGCCCACTGCAACTTGTCTGCAAAGTGCCGGTATGCTATACTGGTCATTTGTATGAAGATACCTGTACAGGTACGAGGATACCGGCCACTTGTCTATATGATTTTTTGCCGGTAGCATAGTACCAGAGCAGTGGCGTACCAACTTGTTTTTGAGTAGGGGGAGGGGGCAAACCAGACCCCCCGCCCCAGCTGGGGGGCGGTGCCCTTGGTATCCCTCGGCGCCTCCGGCTAGTGTTTGCGCTTCCCAGTGGCGGCTGTTTCAGGTAGGGGGGAAAAACACATGCCTTGCCCCCCCCCAATCTAAAATAACTGGGGAGCGGGGGGGGGGGGGGGGCAAGCGCTCCTTGCCCCCCCGGTTGGTACGCCCATGTACCATAGTTCCCTGCATCTCTCTTCCGGGGACCAGCAAATACGTGTCGACGACCGGTAAACGATACCGGGGCACCCGGATTAATCTCACGAGATGGTGTATGTATATTGGTGTAACGGCACCAGTGACCGGTGAAAACCTGAATAGACTTCAGTCATGTCTCGTTAATATGGACCCCGTTAATATAGATACCCCGCTATATGGACACCACTTTCGGGGACACATTGGGAAAATGCGTGTATTTTTGTCTCGTTATAAGGGACAACTCACATTATGGACGATTTTTGACGGGAACGGAGTTGTCCATATTAACGAGACATCACTGTAGCATCAAGTCGTTGATTGGTTTCATTAGAGGAATGATGGAACGTATTTGCCCACGTCCACTCAGGGCATCACGGGGTGTACCATAATTTGCCAAGGGAGAGCGCAGCGGGCGTATGACGTCACAATTCCCTATAGTGGTCAAAAGAGACCGGAAAAGGATTTATAAACCTCCTCCCCTTGTGATTACGTTAGTTACGAGAAGGGGTTTTACGCACTCACAACAGAAGGAGAACACCACTGAAAATGTTCATGATCTTGTCACACAGCACACTTGAATCTATTTAAACTTGTCTTTATCATTCTGATAAACAAAGAGAGCCCAAAAGTGTGGCGTGTGTGTTGGGAATTCGAAAAAGAACACATAACGCACTCTTTACCAGTACTAGCAAATCATTAGGCAGGCATAATAAACCCACAACATATTCTGTGCTCCCCTGATTTATGAAATGATCAGAACAAGTTTTTTTTTTTTTTTGTTCTTCGTGGCTGGGGTGAAATGGTGAATAGGAACGTACAATTTGAGTAGAAAAACACATCATAGCTGTACAGTTCAACAAAATGTGAATTGGGCAGCAACGTAGGGGTTTCCGGGGTCAATATGCACTGCCTCTAAAGGCGGAGAGGAATAAAAATGGGATATACCCATTAGCAGAAAGTGTGGCGTAATGCCGGCGGAATTATTGGGCATCGAATAAACATCCCAAAAATAACTACTTCCGATGCAATTTTAACTTACAACTACTTTCCTGCGTTTTGAGGTGTTACTTTGAAGAAGCGTTTGTCAAACAAAGCGAAAACAAACGTAAGAGGTCGAAAAAATCATAATGGGATCCCAGCTCACATATAAAATCTCCCATATTCCTTGAGAAATAGGTAAAGATGAGTAGGACGTGTACGAATTATAGTTCAAGCCAACTATTCTTGTGGTCTCCTTGCCTTTGTTTTTTAACCCTGCATTTTACCAAACTTTTGAACAAAAACATCTTTAAAACTTTATGTGATCATCATGACATAGTTTGGCGCTCTCCTGTAACAAAATAATTACTTCGACCCCTTCCACATTGTCGGAATTAACGTTGTTTACTTCAAGGTGAGTGCAATTGTATACTTTTTCTAACTTATTAAAGATATACATCCCTCAGCTTATGTTTTACGTGAAGAGTTTCAATTCACCATCCTCTAGAAAGTAGCGCCGAGATAGAATGACTTAAATATATATATATATATATAAGTATATGGTTTAAAACCTAGACTCAGCAACAGGTATCCCTCCTCGGCTTCGAGAACTAGACAAAAATTATCTTTTGGTATCGTCCGTATCTATCATTCATATATTGCTTTAATTTTAATTTCCAGAAATGTTACAAATATCTGTACCATTCTTCAAAAATAAACTTAAGCCGGCCATACGATTATGGTGGTTTGTGCAATTTTCGTAGGGAAGGAAACCTGGCCTTTGCCTATGAAACAACACGATCCATATCTTACAAGGTGAGCGCACGTCAGCATGTACTATACTTCTAATGAAATACTTCGAATGATCCTAAAAATTATGGATAACTGACGAACATTGTTTTAACTGCCCGAATTACGTTGCGAAGCAAATCAAACAAGATTAACTCACCAGCTATTTACGAACAAAATTTTATTTGGTGTTCATCTTGTTATGATTACATAAACGTGTCCAACGCTGGCTGGTGTACGTGCACTAATGTTGTGCCTTCATTAAAAAATAATATGCCTAAAAGTATTTTTTTTTTTAGGTCTAGAACTAAATTTTCAACTTAGCTAGTATTTATCGTTAAGTGAGATAAATCATTCCTGGAAGAAATATGCCTCACGCGAAGAAGGTACGTGTCCTATTGGTCTTTGCCAAAATACCTATATGAGAATTACTAACGGTCGATGCATTACAATGGTTTGTTTGGGGACACTATCATTTTAATTAGAACATTTAAGCGTATAGTTTGAAATATACACTTTATAAGCATCGTTGGAAACTTCTAAATAATTTATTTTTGGTAGATACTAGGTACTTTGTACTTTGAAGCGTTCTGAACACGCATTGAAGTTGGACACATTCCTTGGTTTTGGCTTTCTATCGGAGAGCATTTTCGCGCTGGTGCTCCTTCCCTCCTGTGGCCGAGGCACGCAGCTACCACCTCGTCTTCGTTAAAGTCGTGAAGAAAGGGGGGCGCACGTGCATTGCGTTCCCCAGCCATAGGTGGCAGGACCGCTGGCGTCAAGTCGCGCTCTCATTGGAGACCCAAACCTAAAAAAACATCTCCAAAGCGATTTTTCTTTTTTTTTTAACGTCGTAAAACACTCTACGCACTGTACATACTTTTTTAATTACTTGATAAATTAGTTTTTGATGGCACCCATGAAGTTCATATTCTAAACCGTATCTTTAATATTCAAAATTAACAGTATTTTTATATTGATATAATAACTAAACTAATTACACTGAACGTTATTATCATAAGTGGACAGGGTTGCTTGGCCTTATAGCTACCTTATGTATTCAGCTATCTCCGTCATCCATTTTGGCGGAATGGTTACAGGTAAAACAACAATGTAGGTAGTAGTGTGTTCGTAAGTTCGGTTTATATAACTGAAGCTTAGTGACCGTATGCCTTTCTTGTTTTCGATTTTTACTTCATTTACGCAATTTTTATTTATTTTTACGCATTAAGTTTTCTATGGAAAACTGTCTCGTCCTAAAGGGACACTGACAGGGTATTTATGCTCGTCGAGGTTTTTAATTGTACGTGACATATGACAGCCCAACTAACCAGAACAGGATTTGCGGCTCGAAATTCGGTTTCTTTCCACCCGAAAACCGCCGATCGAGAACTGGCCGGTTTGAGTCGCGCTCACTCTCTTTTCCATGGTCACAGGACGTTTTCTAAAGTTTCTACGCGACCAAAAATTTAATCAAAGTTGTGGGTCATTAAAGGCACACAGTCAATACTAAAATAGAAAAAAAATATGAAACCCTTTCTTGTGGCTTCCAAAAAGTTTCAAATCCGTCCATTGAAAAGAAAAAGGTTGCACAGACAACCGGAAGTATTCTGTGCGTTCACTGCATATTTCTCAACATGGCGTCGTTTCGCGTTTCGTTGGACTCGCGTGTGGAAGCGGACGAAGGGCGTGGGAACTCTATTTTAGAACTGTTGTTCACGGTACCGGCGAATTCTGTCTTCCGTCGAAAGAGAAATTTCGGACCGATCAAAAGAATTGATATTTATCCCGTACGACACACTCCACCAGCAAGTAGATTGCACAAAGACCGAGCCGTCGTCCCTTCTTGTGGCTGAAGACATCGCTCGCCCAAATGTCAAGCACGGAGTGCGTACATCGAGTTGAATACGCACGCGTACGGTTTCTTTACTTGGTGCGAATGTGGCCAATGCGTGGCGCTGCCCGACTTAAAGCCGGGAGTGCATGTACTGGAGGGAAATCGGCAGCAAACATTTCGACATACAGTCCACCGGATGCATTACTTCGAACGAAAGAGTTGCTTCGGTAGCTCAGTGGATACGAATTGTGCACTTTGTCCGGTGCCAGAAACACTGGAGCACGTCTTCTTACACTGTACGAATGCCGAATTGTTTTGGGCCGAGCTTCGAGCGGTGTTGCGGACAGATTTCTACATGGACTGGAAAAAGGTCAAATACTTAGATTTCGGCTCAGGTCCGGAAAGCAGAGCCTGGGAAGTTCTCGCTCTTCTTGGACAGCATGCCTTATGGAACTCGCGGAATGATCACTTGTTTGTAGTGGAAGGAGCAAAGCCAGCTTGGCGCCACTTTGTCGAGGGTTTTATGTATGTCGACTCGATTATAGAGGCAACGCAACAACCAGGCTTGGAATGCTGGACAACGTGGGAAGCGCGTCTACAAAGGCGCTAGAAGGTTCCCCCTTTAGTGCCAGTACAGAAGAAAATGTTTGAGAGGCCTTTAAGGGTGCACCAGCATTCGTAAGGAGCTGTACTGTGTTGGGTTGAATGCTGCAAAGTTCCTACGCTGCCCTTCAATGTGAGTCAAACGGTGAAACAAGCGGACAGTGCCGTGAGGCTTTTAATCCTGTAAATAATGTGTGTTTTAAATAAAATGAAAAAAAAAAAACTTCAGTAGCTCAGTGGAAAGACGTCCGCCTCACACGCAGCGAGCACGGGTTCGATCCCTAGTGTTAGCGTACTTTTTTTTCAAACATTTTGCGATGTTTACATTTCTTTTCTTTTTTTGCAATTATCACTGAAAAAAAAAACAATTGTTGTGGACGATACGTCGCTGAACTAATTGGTATGGGATTCCGTTTTTGACACCTCTGCCGCACAATGCCACTTTCAGATGTGAGGCAGCTCTTCACGCAGCTGCCAACACCTAAATGTACAAAACAACTCATCTTGAAGTACAGAACAGCGAGCGGAACAAATATAACTGAAAAGGAATCGCACGGCGAACAAATTCCAAACGCATTTCGTCTGGTGCACCCGGAAAAAAAATCGCACGGTCGGGTGTAGCCACGTGACTTTCCACTCACTCTCTCCTCTCCATATCCCCGTGCGATGCGTGGGTTTCGGTTTCAGTTTCGAGCAGTTGCGTCGTTTGGCTTCATGAAAGAAATACGTGACTCTGTAGCAAAATATTAATTGGGTAGTATTCCGACACCATATTGAATCGCCTAAGAAAAAATGATTTTTTTTTTTTGGAGGGGTGTCAGTGTTTCTTTAAGTAGTCGTAGGTTTTTGTTCTGTTTTTTGCTTGATGTAGGCAATTTTAGGGTATTTTACGCATTAAAAATTTTAAGGCAAATGTATCTCATCAAATTTTTAGAACTTTTTCTTCAGTAGATTTCTCTTCTAAAATAATGCATTTCTGAAATAATGAACCAAATGTAAAAAAAACTTACGTGTTCAGCTAATTGTTTATAATGTGAAAATGGAATTTATTTCATAATAACCCTTCGAACAATGCCCACTGAGGCATAGCTTCAGTACCCCCCAGGCATCAAGTCATCCCCCGAACCTAATTGTATTTTTTTTATTTGATTGCCGTCTTGCTTGTGGGGCTTCCTTTTTCATCTGACGTGTATCCCTTTCTGCGAAGTAAAGTGTACGGCAGTCAATCTCGCACGACTCCAAGGTGTAATGCCTTGAAGACATCCCAAACCCATTTATCACATTGACACGGACGATGGTGCCACTATTAAAAGCAATTACAGCATTCAAGCTGGCTGTATTGAGTGTCTCAAGACCAAGGAACACGTTCTTCGGGGCACTGACACTGAGCACGCTCCAAGGCAACATCGGTGAAGGACTCGCTACAGTGTTCAGTTTTCCCATGAAGGCATTAATCAAGAGACTCAGGCTGCGACAGTTTCTGGTAAACGGGCTACACAGCATCAAGGGCAGCTGCTGGAAGAGACTCATTGTGCACAAAAGGTTCACCATTAATTTCACCTGTGTTAAACTGGAACCAGGTGTTTGCATCCTTTAGACAAAATCCATCAAACGAGTTTCTCTAAGCGAACGCTATGAGGAAGACTGTGGCCCGATGGCCTTTCGTATATTGTCCAGGCTGTCAACGTTTCTTCTAATGGCCAAGCCATAGAGCGTGTAAAGTTTATCAAAGTATGCATCGGTCAGGCGTCCTCGGCCAGGGATGCCTTTCTCACCAAACACATTCTTCCCGCTGTTTTCTACCTTTCTCAACTTCGTGCCCATGCTTTTCTGAACATACCCAAACGCACCTCAGCTTCGGAATGTCTACACTTTCACCACACGACGTTTCTGCCTGCACAGCCAAAAATCCCTAGCTGTCAACCACACCAAGTTTTTTGCATACCGAACTCGACGAAGGTCCTCGCTCCATTTAAAGAATGCTACAACTGTTGCAGTTTCCACCCCCCGCTAGTGCCATTGTACTTTTGTTGGCACTCAATATCTGGGGCACATTAGGTGTCTTTGTAGGCATCAATTAAACAGCGTTTGGACATGAATTACACGTTCAGCTACTATGTCAGTGTCTACACTGGTAGGAGAAACTATACCGTGTTTTTAGGTACGTCAGCACTTTTGCCAGATACAATCTAAGCGGCACAAATGTGAGTGCCATCGTCGTTTACATTCACGGCCTCTGCTGTAGCACGTTTGATAGAGTCTTCAGAGTAACTGTTGACCTAAAGAAGCAATTCTGTATTCTACTGTGCAAATTTACTGCCTAGTTTCGGTGGGCTTAGCATGACACAAAATGCTTTTCCCGCAGTTTCTCTTTTGCCTATTCAACGCAACGCATAGACACTCCAAGTATTACTCCCATAGAGGCCTAATACTGCCGTTTTAGTAGACTTCAACTGAAGCAGAGCAAAGCATCGCGTGAATTTGAGAGCAAATGTGCACGCAATTCCTGCTCATTCAACGGCTTTATCAGCTAGCTATGTCTTCGTCAATGTCAATCAACGTACATCCACACAAACGAAACCCACATAATTTTACTATGCAGTCCACAGAAGGTCCATGCCAATCAACGCACATCCACTTTCAGTAACATTTTCGCTCGTCAAATCACACAGCACGCTCCACGAGTTTAGAAGAAGACGAACTCGGGATAAACGCTCCGCTCGGCGTTGGGTTGCGTTGCTGAGATCTATTTCCTTGGCTAATCAAAGCGTCATGGCTCCCCCAAAACCTGAGTCTCCTAAGCACCTTTTGCCCACCTTCATTGCTCTATAAACATTCAATTGCAAGCTCAGAACAAGAATAAAAATATTTTAAAACTACAAATCACGCTACAGCACATCCAGGGGAAAAACGTGAAATTGGAACACCATGTAGTCTCAAGCTTGACCTGGCTAAATGCGGAACGGGAAGAAGCTGTTGTTCTTGTCAGACGAGCATCGACGATCCCTCAAAGAAGCAAACAAATAAACATTTGTGTTTTCGGGGTGTTCCAAAAGCGGCAACTAGACATGCAAAAAAGATAAAATAAGGGGCTTGTCAATCACTGCTTTGTTATGGAAACAATATGTTTGGAAGAAAATGTATTGAGTAAACACCAGTGATTTTTTCAGTCGTGTTCCGAAAATACCTGGAATTTCAAACCACTAAAATAACTTTGTTTACATTACCATGCACTGTTCCCTTAACCGAATAGAACATTTTGGAGAAAGCAATACATCAAGATGTTTTGTGCGATATATACTTTTAGCAGAAACAATTTGGCACTCGCGCATGGAAACACCATGAGAGTACCAAGGCCCGTTCACACATTTGCAATGGACTACGACCGGCTGAGGCAAGACGCGTTCGGCGCGAGGAGCGAAGGATGACGTATTTCTATAAGCCTTACCCGTGCAGTCAAAAGAGCTGTTCTCTCCCAAGCGCCACGCGCAAGGCAACTGAAACCTCTGAGAATGGTGTCACACACAAAGCTTAATTTTTCGCTATTCTCGCGTCTGCTGACACTTTTGGGTATTGCTTGTTTGGAGTGTGCAAAGTATTCTTAAGATTACTTTTATTTTTGGGGGGATGATGCTGCTTACTTGACACTATTAATGATATATGGACTCAACAAGCTTCCAACAGCCCCTTCGTCTGTACTTGTACAAGGTAAAAAATAAACTGATTTGATTTCATGCTTTTGATATTCAGATTCATGGGAAACAAATACGCTAGAAATCATAATCTAAGTTTTTTTTTAAAGAGCCTCTTCAGCTCTTTTAACGACCAATACATGAAGGCGCAGGTGAGTGTCTATTAGTTTGGCATTGTAAAATTACCTCACGTTATTGTGATGACACAAAAAACGACAGGAAGAAGGAAAGGGGTACAAATGAGAGCTCTATTTTTCTTCCTCTCCTTTCTTTGTCGTCACCGCAGTCTTAGGTAATTCAACGATAATGTGATAAACATTGAATATACAATTATACGTAGTATTTTAAATTTGGGAGATGCCCCGCAAGTGATGACCACTCCTAGCAAATAAGTTATGTTCATTTGAAGCAGGAAACAAACCTAATATTTCTCATAACATTGACTGACGCAGAATGCGTCGTGTATTCGTGTCTCCTCTGACAGATTAACCCGAAATCCTAACGGACAAAAAATACTCCACAGATAAAAACACATCCAAACAGGTCCGCATAAACACGTAATGCATTCGGCGCCAGTAGTCTTTATGCGAGTTGTCGAGGTTAGTATAATGTTGTTTCAGTCAAGTACTCCTTGGGCACACAAAATCAGATACGAGAGTAAACCCGATTTATTTACTTTATTTTTGTACGTGTGCTGCAGGATTAAAAGATATATTGTGAGAGTCTATAGTAATTGAAAGTTACTAGACTATATATACACTGATGTTGCCTTACTAGGGTAACTGAAATAAATTTTCTTTCACACTTCGGTATCGCGTGAGACTCACTGAAAATGATTTCTCTGGTTTATTTCCCGCAAAGAGACAAGGAGTGTTTTTTTATTTGTTTTTTTTTTCCTGACAGCTGGTTGCGTTATTATTAATTTCGTTGCCGCCCCAAGCAGCACGGCGATATTTGGCCAGTGTCGAGACATTGTCGGCCAAACATCAGCCTCAATATCGGCCCAATGTGCCGTTTTGCTTCACGTCCGGATATCGGGCAGGTATTGGCGTACCGCCGTTTTCGCCAACCGGCTTAGTATCGGCGGTATATGGTGCGAGTACTACCCAGATTTGACTGTCGTATACAGTAGCTATCGCCCAGATATCGCATATGCGTCTGTTTTGTGTCTGACGGAAGTCGCTTATGCCTCCGCTTTGTATCGGCAAAATAGGCAGTATGGGATCGCCCGTTAGTCGCCGATGTAGGGCGCGCCTCGCACGCATACACGAACAAACAAAATTATTTTCGGTCGCACCCAAAAAATGCATTAAACTACTGTCATTACACACACCCTGTTTTCTACAAGTCTACTAAATTGATAGCTCCGTGAAACGCAAAGCACAGTATAAAACATAATTACTGTTTTCATTATAACCAAAGCTCACAGATCACACACGAAAGACCATGGAGAGTCCGGAGTTTTAGTAGATCGTTTCATTAACTCCAATGATGATACCCGATAATCCACTGGCACCTTTGCGCATACATTGTACCGTTTTCAAGTGTATCGGCGGTATCGGGATGATATTTTAAAACTCTCTATTCAGAAGAAAGCCGGACTACAATCGGAAGCATGCTTGCATAGTACTTAGGAATAAAACAGAGGGTTCATATAATCAATGATAGATATATAATTCGACTCGGGCAGTACAGAGCAACGCAAATACAAAGTTGAGGAAGAAGGTCGCCCACATTGAACGGAAGTCTAGCGGTTGCCAATGACCAGTTCTTGGTCGAAGCGTATGCAACAAACACAGCACAATAATTCCACGACTCCGACAAAGAAAACAATCTTTAAAGAGAAGTTGGCATGAATGTATTCCTGCCGTTTACGATGGAAAACCACGGCCGCAACTTCAATGCATGAAAGCAGAGCGCTGAAAAGAGCATTTCAGAAATCGGATGTACAGTGGTCAGCAAACTTATTCGGAACGCGCGAACCGTCGCTTATCTCGAGGGAGCGCTATCCTGGCGGCAGCCGGCAAAAACGGCTCCATGACGTAGCACGCAATGGAACAGTCCAAGCAGGGGAGGCCGCTCCGATCAAGGTCGAGAGCGGCGCCAAGGGCCTCGTCATGCTTATTCGCTTGGAATCGCTGAGTCACACGCCTCGGGGCGGAGCAAGGAAGCAAACATTTTTTCAATGTGCGAAAAGTTCCACAAGCAATCTATATATCGCGAAATTTCGCGAATGAATTTTAAAACTTAATGACAAGGAATATGACTATCTTTCGGTGAATTAATACAACACCAGCAGAACGAACATACTTGCCAACCACTTTGTAATTAATATTTTACGTAATTAAAATACTGGAACTATCGACCAAAGACCGCGAACTTTTCAGGGAACTTACCCTTTGTGAAACGTTAAACCTGCTTGTCTATTGGCGGTTTAGTATACGCTCCTGTATGCGGTATTTTGTTTCATCTTTATTTTTCAGTTACTTTCCGCATTTGAAAATGCCTAAATATTTGAGCTGATGCTCCCGCTACACAGGCGCGTCGCTGCCCAATAAGCTTTGTGTATTAATATTATTATTAATTATTATTATTATTATTATTATTATTATTATTATTATTATTATTATTCTGAGTCTTCAATAAATAGCATGTTTATGCATTTGTCATTCGTGCCTTAGCGCCTAGAAGGGGCGAGAGACTCCCGTAAAGAATAAAAAAGACGCCGGTTTCTTCGTGTTTGTTTATTTGCTTGGTTGATTTAAAGCATGATTTCAAAACGAAAAAAACTGGAAGAGACGAATGATGTCCAACTGAGGGAGAAGCAGAAGAAGGGGGGGGGGGGGGGAGGGCATTAATACTTTATGGACCCGCCTTGGGAGGAGATCCCTCATTCGTCGAGGGAGAGATTGGAACAACGCTGACGGCAGCTGGTCATCTAGTCGCAACTTCTCCCATTCCTCGCTCAGTGCAGCCCATAGGCAGTCATGGGCACGTTACCAGTAAAAAGTAACAGTGTTACAGTTACAGTTACCTACGGGGAAAAAGTAACTCTGTTACAGTTACAGTTACCGGTTTCAAAAAGTAACGTGTTACAGTTACAGTTACTGCAAAAACAGTAACGCCGTTACTTTCTCGTTACAGTACCAAACTTTGACACAAGGAATCACAAACCAAAACAATATTATTTTATTTGTTACACTATAGTGAGAAGAAAGGTAAACTGAGAAATTTGAAACAATTGCACCCGAAGGGTCTGTTTCTTTTTTCCGTCATATGCCGTTTGAGCATTTTGATGTCCATAATATATTTGCAATAATTGTTATAACTTAGAATCAACCATTTTTCATAATTGTCATCGGCCCGTCTCAGTGAACGTTTCTTGATATATTTTTCACTCCGCAACGAATGAGGACAGAGATGGTCAGATAATTACCTTATGGGATATACTCGGAAGTGGGCCTAAACATAACATCCAAAGAATAAAGGGGAAAGGAGACAATTAGCTTCTGGTGCTTTACGAGTGTACGACGACCACCGTGGCGTCTATGTCCGAAGCGCCAACTGTGGAAGTCGTGCTCGCTCGAGCGGCTCCGAAGAGAATGAATAAGTTAAACAAGCGCCGGTTTTCTGCACAATATGGGGACGGCTTCCTAGAAAACTAATAGGGATGAGGAAACGGCGAACGGCTGGTTGTAAAACGACAGCACGGACATATCCCAGACATAGCCCAGACAGAATAATCGGAGACATCGCACGACCACCGACACCCGCAGATGGTCCCCACGAGAGAAGAGTGAGCCAAAGTCGGTGAAACAGACATTGTTTGCCGCCGCTACCACCGCGGGCGCCGCTTCATTTATCTCCCGGTTTCGTGCTGACTCGTCCGTCGTCCATTCTCGGTTGTGGGCTAAACCAGGCAAGTTTTGTTTGTTTAACGCGTGGCCACGCTTCTTCTTCTTATTGTTTTCCTTTGCCAGCGAGGAGTTTGGAGAAAAATACTTCAAGATGGCAATTTCTCCATGTCCGCTTCAGTGGGTTCTAATTTATATAGTAAAAAAAAAGTAAATGTAACGGCCTAAGCAGTTACAGTTACCCAATAAAAAAGTAACAGTGCTACAGTTACAAGTTACCAATATTAACGAGTAACGCGTTACCGGTAAACGTTACCGGAAAATGTAACTAGTTACCGGTAACGCGTTACTAGTAACTAGTTACTGCCCAAGACTGCCCATATGGTCTCTTTCGAAGAGTCCTGCAGGTTCCTCTTGACGAGCGTTCGCTTCAAGAGGCCCCAGACGTTCTCAATGACGTTCATGTCCGCGCCACCCGGCGGCCATGGCAGCTGACGGATTGCCGATTCCTCAAGGAAGTCCTGGACCTTCTGTGCGCAGTGGATGGGACTGCGGTCATGCTGGAGCCAAAAAAACCCATCCGGGAATGGTCCGTCTAAGATGTGTGGAAGCAAGACCTCTCGCAGGATTTCAACATATTTTGAGGCCGTAAATGGCCCCTCGATCCTATGAAGAGGTCCCAGTCCGCTGCTTGATATAGCACCCCAGACTTGAACAGATGAGCGGCCACTGGCGGCTATCGTCTGAACGTATGGAGCGTCATACCTGAAATCATACACACGAACAGTTAACTGATATGCCAAAAATAATGCAGCGTAACATATGAAAGTGAAATTAATCTCACCTGCATCTGACCGGCCTCCATACTTGCCGCTTCTGGTCCCAGCAGCTACTGAAGCTCGACTCGTCAGTGAATAGAACCAGCTCCCACTCTGGATGGTTCCACGCCATATGCGCCTCCGCAAAAAGAAGACGGGCACTGCGGTGGTAGGAAGAGAGGCGGGGCTTCTGGCATGCGACACGGCATCGCAAGCCTGCGTCTTTAATTCTACGTCGCACAGTTGACGTAGATGCAGAAAGCTGAAGGGTGCTTTTTACCTCCCTGGCATTCATGAACGGATCATCAGCGACGCACCCGACGATATTCATATCGTCCTCTTCTGAAGTCGCACGTGGTCGCGATCCACGTGGGGCATCTTCTAGGCGTCCTTCGTCGCGATACGCTTGAATGATGCGATTGATTGCGGAGAGCGAAAAATTTGTCAAAATTCAAATTTCTCTTTGGGAATGGCCTGCTCTTGAGAGTGATACTATTCGTATCCGGTCTTCAAGTGAGACTCTTGGCGGCATGGCCAGTCAAAGGATTATGCGTTGCTTTTCCTCTCTAAATGTTTCGCTGTGCAGCTGCGACAAGACAGCTGAATGAAATAATAACTGACGTTTTCGCAAGTCATCTATCCCACGCCGAGCGAGGGGATTGCGATAAGAGTAAACTGACTCACCGGCGAAACTGCTGCGGTGTTGCCGGTCCAACTGCGATATCGACCTTGACCGGACAACCCCCCTGCTTGGGCTGTTCCATTGCGTGCTACGTCATGGAGTCGTTTTTGCCGGCTGCCACCAGGATAGCGCTCCCTCGAGATAAGCGACGGCTCGCGCGTTCCGAATAAGTTTGCTGACGACTGTACGTCGCCCCCTACCATCACTGTAAGTTGGCAAGTGGCCAAGATTACGGCCCCAATGATCCACCAGCTCGTCATACCGAATAACATTACAAATTTTCTTCCAACCGTTTTTGTCAAACGGAGAGCTGTCACGTGTTTCGCTCTACCCCTCTGATTTCCTTCAAGCAGCCGCCGCGCGTGCTTACAGCCGCGCAAAGACAAAAAAGATGTGGAGGCTTAACAGAAGGTGAGGTCGAATGGAGATGGACAATGGAGCTAAACAATCCCTGCTTCTTTGTCGATCTTTTTTTGGCTTAAAGTAAGAACATATCGTTTTGCTCAACCTTGTTTTTTTTTTTCTTTTTTTCTTTCTAATGTAGGTTTTAAGCCGGTAAAAAATCGAAATATCTCACCAGCACAGCCGATTTACAAACGGGTTGACCGGTTTGCCACCCATCTGAATTTCAAATGTATTTTTGTAGGATTTCCACTGCGTATTTTTCATTTCTGTGAAACGTTTGTTGAAATTTCAATTTACTAATTGCATCTTTGCTCTCAAAGCACTGCCGACCCAAGTACCCTCTGTACCGCTTATTTGGGCAAATGTCAATCTGCCCACACCCCTTTGTCAAATATTCAATCCTGATTGAACCTCTGACCTCATTGCACAGTTGCGCAGTGCCAAACATAGTTCAGAAAAAATAACTCATTTCCATATACCCCCGATTACTACATATTCATTATACTTCCATAACGCCGTGAGTTAGCGTGGTTTGAAATATGTCGCTTTGTTTCGTAGGTTGTCGGGTAGTGTCATAAACTGCGACAATTGTGTGGGTTCTGGGACGGTAGCTGAGAAAGAACTCCGTTATTACTTTTTTTATTATTTAGTTTAATGGTTGGATCACCAGATATCTCTGAGTGCCCCTTGAGCATTAAGGAGACACAACAGAACACTGGAGGGTGGAAACGAAGCAAATTAACTTGAAACAAATTGGGGTGCTCGGATTTTTTTATGATTTGCTCACTCAATGGTTTGTAACTTGTTTTTGTGGCTGAAGTGTGACATTGGCTTCAAGTGTTGTGGATGTCGAGTGTGAATGTTCAAAAAGTACATAGAGTGTTCGCGGTGTTTGTGCGTAGCTCAGGATGGAAGGGCACCAATTCCAAATATTTGTTTTGTTATGTGCAAAGGGACGGACTTGGTCTAGCTCATTTGTTTGTTCTGCAGATTGTATCCCGATTTGTTATTTGCGGTCCCAGTGGAATAATTTTTTTTTTTTTGAGGACTGTCCTGCAACTAAGACTGCACAATCCACGCTCCGATTTTGTTGCTTCTTCTAGTAACGCAAGTTGCGGGATGGTGCGACGTTTATTGCACGAAGTGATTAGAGCTATTTAATTCCATATCTTCCGGGAAACTTGGGCTGTGTAAAACAAAACTAATTCGCATGCGCGTGAGAAAATGAAGTGGATAAATTGAGAAGACAGCAAACAAATCACCCTTAGGGAAATTCAATCCCGGTATTTTTAAGAATGCGAACCCGACGCTCACTCATTGCGCCGGCGGAGAGGCTTGTCATTCGGCAGTTACAAAACGTGATAACATTTCGTTCTCCGATTGACACCGCGTAATGTACACGTGGCGCAAGCGGAAGCTCCGACTTTTGTTTCCCCTGCACGAGGCCTCAAGCAGTCGAGGCCCAATCGAAAGTAATGAGCTCACGCGTGTGTCGATCATTGTGCGTGGATTATAGCTTCCAACGTAGGACATGTTTTCGACAGGGCTTATATACAAGCACACGTGTCAGATATCCGAAACACTTCCCGCTATATGTGGAGAGAAAGTGGGCATCTAGGGCCTAGGTTTTGGTAGTTACAAGTAGGAACTAATGGTGTTTCACAACGAAAAAACACAACCCATGAAGATATAACTCATTGCAATAGACCACGTAGAAAAAATCAAATTATCTAGAGTTATGGCTTAATAAGTGAGATCGTTATCAAGAGCAACATGAAGGGAATATAGATAGGTAGGTAGAAATAAATTCGGCTATTACAGAACTCACGGCACTGTGGATTTATAATTGATATGAAGTAATGTTCGCATAAGGAAACTACTATTGCGCCTAGAATATATTTTGGCGAAGGGGTCTTCTGCATTGGTTGAGAGGTTCAATCGGAACTAAATATTCGACAACGGCGCATGGGGCAAATGAAGAGGTGCAGGGGGACATGAGCTGGTTGTCCTTTGAGAGATAAGAAGCAATTAGTAAATTGAAATTTGAACAAACGTTAACTGAAATGAGGGATGTGTTGCAGATTGGAAAGAATTTGACGCTCGCGAGAGAACGAGGAGAAGAAAGAAGATGTTTGGAGACACGAGCAAATCGAGGCGAACGACAGACAGAAGCCGATCGAGACACTTCTGTGGAATGATGTTCATTCAATTCATTTATTAGTGTAAATAAAGTTTGTGTTTTGTTCTTACGTCAATCACCTGATTTAAATACGACGCCCACACGACCTCTTCAATTCTGAAACATTATTCTGCCGAAACCCGGGATCGAGAACGATTAAGGTGAGCGGCGTTTTCACCTTTGCGGAACACCTCCCTGGAACGCTGTTTCCGAGAGCTGTGTGGGAGATCGTCAAACATGGAACTTCTCAAGGCAAAACGTGGTGTGAAGCGGTCGCAAAGTACAAAAATTATCCAGGAGGCGACAGCGGGGATGGAGGCAGCGAACCTGGCGTCGCTGACTGCCTGCCTAAAGAGGCTGAAGGCCAATAACAGGACACTTCAGGAGTTGAACGTGGAGATAGAATATCACTTATCGGAACAAAACCTCGTCGCAGAATACACTACGGTCACGGAGTACGACTACGAGGCCATCCGAATGGTGGCGCTATTAGACTGCAAGGCAGACTCACTGAGACGTAATGAACAACAGGCACATGCCACCTAGATGACCACATCCGCGACAACATCTGCGACTGCCACTACAGACCTGGGATGAACTCGCACCAACATGACTAGCGGCGTGAAGCTTCCCAAGTTGCGACTTCAAACTTTCAACGGCGAGGCCAGCGAGTGGCAGAGCTTCTGGGAGCAGTTCGGTCGTGCTATCCACGAAAACGATAGCATCCCACGATCGGACACGTTTCAGTACCTGCGCAACCATGTCACCGGACCAGCGGCGGTGGCCATGGCTGGACTCCAGGCAACTGAGGCCAGCTACGACGATGCCCTTGAAATCCTGACACAGCGCTTTGGCGATAAACGAAAGATTGAGCAAAATCACCTGGCGAAGCTCCGAGCACTGCCTCCTGTTTCCTCCGCGAAAACACGAAAGGCCTCCGAAGGATGTATGGTCACGTTCAGACGAACATCTGCGGTTTGAAGGGGCTCGGCGTGGAATCGGCAACGTACTGCACGATGATGTCCGATATCCTCATCAAGGTCTTGCCAAGCGAAGTCTTCGTAAATTATCCCCGGCAGCACGCAAGCGGCGCTGCCTACAGGTCCTTGGGAGAAACGCAACACAGTCCGACATCACTGAGTTCACCAGCGGTGCCGGACACCAGACACTCTGTGGACGGGCCACTTTCCACCCGGAGCGCTTTAAGGCCACCCTCTTTCGCCGATGCCGAATATGAGCTCACCGATATTCTAAGCTTCCTTCGGATTGAGGTTGAGAGAAGGGAGAGAGCCGGAGTAGTAGAAGAACGGCAAGAGACGCAAAAGAAAAGGCCTGAAAGACCCAAATGCCAGCAGCCTCTGTGCTACGCGCAAATATCACAAGCCCCTGCTTCTTTTGCCGGTCCACAAATCAAGCAACAGAAGTATGTACTGGCGACCTCACATTAGAGGTGAAGAAAAGGAAACTGGCGGAAGAAAACCGCTGCTTTAGATGCACAATCGGAGGGCACCGGGCGAGGGAGTGTCGGCGGAAGGTGACATGCGCGTCATGCTCCGGTAGACATGCCAAATCCATGTGCGACCCGAACTGGAAACCTAACCTGAAAAAAATCGAATAGAAGTGCCCCCTCGACTAGCATCCAGAACGCCATCTCCGACAGTGTTGACGTCTCATTGGATTCCGAAGTGCTTCTTCAAACGTTCTGGGCCTGGGCCGAGGCTGGCAACCAAAGACTTAACGTGCGAGCCATTATCGATGGAGGTAACCAACGGACGTTCATTCGTGAGGACCTTTATCACAAACTCGGTTTCAGGGTTCTGGGAGATGTTAGCCTCCGGATAAATACGTTCGGCCGCACCACGTCACGACCGCAACGTCGGCGACTAGTACAAGTACGGTTGCACAGCCAATACGGCCAAAAAGAGTGCGTCATCGAATCCGTCGAGGTACCCTTCATCTGTAAGGACGTTGTGCAAGTACCCGTCGACCACGAGTTTGTTTTCCGTATCATGAAAAACGGCCGTCGTATTGCGGACATGCTTCCCTCCCCTCTGGCCACTGCTGAAGAGGGCATTTCCCTTCTGGTCAGTTCAGACCAGCTGTGGCGAGTGAACGGTGACCAAGTGCTACATTGCAAGGAAAATCAAAAGCTGGTAGCTATAAGCACCATTTTTGGCTGAACCTTTCAAGGCCCTCTGTCAAACCACAGCTCTCTTAAAGGCAGCGCCAGCAGCAATGTATGCGTGTTAAGAACGGAATGTTCCACGAACGAGGACGTCGGAGACATCCTGCGGCGTTTTTGGGAGCTGGAGAGCATCGGCATTTCTGACCAGCCCTCCAATAAGATGTAAGAACAGAGCGAACTGCTGAGCGAGTTCAACCGAACAATACGGAAGGTGAATAGACGGTACGAAATGAGTCTACCGTTCAGGGTCGGCGCGGGAGAACTAAAAGATAACCACACGCTGGCATTGAAACGTCTTGAGAGTTTGAAAAAGAGATTGTCTCGTGACGATTCCTTCGCAAAAGATTACGACTACGTCATATGCAGCTACATCACCTCAAGACGCGCAGAAAAGGTTTCAACGAGCCCATTTCGCGCCGAGTCGACGAACCCACGGATTTATTATATGCCCCATCAGCCCGTAGTTCGGAATGAGTCCGAGACCATCAGGCTGAGAGTCGTCTTCGACGCTTCTTCTCATCTCCCAGGAGTTGCCTCACTCAACGAACACCTGGAAAAGGGGCCGAATTTGAACGCTGATCTAGTCGGAATCTAGGTGCGCTTCCGTCTACACCCGATCACCTTAACAGCGGACAAAGAAAAGGCGTTTCTGCAGGTCAGCGTTCAACCTGAAGATCGATACGTCCTACGCTTCCTGTGGCTTCAAAAAAATTCATCGTCATCAAGCTCAGAGCCAAACGTTGAAGAGTGGAGGATGACAAGAGTGCCCTTTGGGAGATCGGCCAGCCCCTTTCTACCAACCGCCACTGTTATTCATCATCTGAGCAAAATCAGTGGAGAATTGAAATCGAATGCGGAACTGCTTCAACGGGGATTCTACTTCGACGACCTCCTGATCGGAGCCCCCAGTATTGAAGAAGCGGCGCGAATGCAGGAACAAGCCAACCAGATTTTAGAAGATGCAGGAATGAGACTCCCAAAGGGGTCTACCAACGCGACTGAACTGCAAAAATCGTTTGATAAAGCTGCATCAACGTCCACACTCTCTGAGCCGAGAACTGTACTTGGACTGCTTTGGCGACGTGACGCTGACACGCTGGCCATCCCAGTGGAGAGGATCCTGAACTTCGTCATCTGCAGCGGGACGCCGAAGCGCTATGTACTCTGTGCATCAGCTAGGGTTTTCGACCCGCTGGGGCTCCGTGCTCCGTTTGTCATACGAATGAAGGTTTTGTTTCACCGGATCTGGGAACGAGGAATTGGTTGGGACGACGATTTAACAAACGACCTGCTGGTGCAATGGCGGCGATGGTGCGCAGAGCTTCTACAATTAGAGGAGCTAGTGATTCCTCGCTGCATCATGAAGACGCCAAGAAAATTCATATGTTCTCAGCAACTACACGTCTTCTGCGACGCAAGTCCGGTGGCCTATGGCACTTATGCCTACCTGAGAGCTGAAGGAGAAGATGGGAAGGTAGAGGTGAACTTGGTATTTTCGAAATCCCGTGTGGCGCCCATGAAGCGGATAGCACTCCCTTGACTAGAACTAATGACTGCAGTGATTGGAAGACGGAAGGGCTAGTATCTTGGAGAGATCATGAATATTCAAGAGACATTCTACTGGACAGATAGCGCTATCACACTTCACTGGATCCGCAGGTCATCAACTCAGTGGAAGCCATTTGTGGCAAATCGAGTGGCAGAGCTCCAATCTGGAGAATCACCCTCTATATGGAAGCATAGCCCCGGAGAAGAAAATCCGGCAGATTTGATGACACGGGGAATATCTGCGGAAACTTTAAAAGGTATGCAACTGTGGTGGAAGGGTCCAAAGTGGCTTGGTAAACCGAAGACGTGTGGCCGAACCTCGTCATGTGCGACGACGTTCCAGTAGCAGTTATTGACGAGGAGGGAAAGCTGGAACATCACGCATTGCAGATTAGAACGGAGGCGATTGCACCTCTGTTGGAACTTGAACGGCACGTCGCTGGAACGGATCCTCAGGATTACTGCATGGATTCTGCAGTTTGTAAAGAGCTGCCGAACGCGGCGAAACCGACGTGAGGGCCCGATAGCGTCCGAAGAACTTGAACGAGCCGAGACTTGGTAGATCGCACGAACGCAACAGGAAGCTTTTACAGAAGAATTGAATGATCTAATGGCAGATAAGAATCTGGAAAGGCGATCCAGCATAGTCTCCCTCGCCCCCTTAATTGACGACAATCGATTGTTGTGGATAGGGGGACGACTGCAACAATTAAACTAAACAATCGAGGTCAAGTACCCGCTTTTGCTACCTCCCGATCACCGCTTCACTGAGTTATTGGTCAGAGACTGCCATCGTCGAACACTGCACGGCGGACTTCAGGACACCTTAACTCAAGTCCGAGAGCTGTTCTTTATACCGCGAGTAAGACAGCTGACCAAAAAGGTCATCAACAAATGAAATGGTTGTCGGTTGGCCCGACTCAAGCCGGCTAAAGCTCCGGCCGCACCTTTGCCGCAGGATCGGATTGCCCAAGCGAATCTTTTTGAGGTGGTCGGGATCGACTTTGCGGGCCCACTGATGGTAAAGGCTGCAGCATCAGATGAAAAGTCGTACATTGCGCTGTTCACATGTGCGGTGACGAGAGCCATACACTTATAGAGCTTGTCTTCAACCTATCGACAGAAGCGTTCATCATGGCCTTCCAGAGCTTTACTGCTCGACGGGGCTTACCTAGCGTCGTTTCCTCAGACAATGCCCTCACCTTCAAGAGGGCAGCAAAGGACTTATGCGGCGTATGGAACGTGCTCACGAACCGACATTTCCAGGACCACTGCTCACAGCATCGGATAAAGTGGAAGTTTATCGCCGAGAGAGCAGCCTGGTGGGGCGGGTTCTGGGAAAGGATGGTCCAGAGAGTGAAGCGTAGTCTACGGAATATATTAGGAAGGAAGAAGTTCAGTTTCGAAGAACTGACAACCATGCAACACGAGGTGGAAGCCGTCATGAATTCTCGACCTTTGACCGCTGTTCACGACGCTCCACACGAGCAGGACGCTTTAACGCCTGCGCACGTTTTGTTGGGCAAGCGTTCGACGGCTTTGCCATAAGTCAACGTAGAAGCTATTCCAGGTTCTGCGGAAGGGGACATCACCAGACGTTGGCTACACAAGCAGCAACTGCTGGACCAATTCTGGTGGAGATGGCGGAAGGAATAACTCATTCAGCTCCGCTCCGCACACCGATCGCCCGAGACGCGGAGAAACGACCTACAGAACGGGGACCTAGTTCTTGTTCACGAAGGCAAGATACCACGGCTCATGTGGAGGACGGGGAGGACCGAAACAATTCAGCTGGTCAGAGACAACCACGTACGTTCCTTCTTGGTGCGCCTACCGAGCGGAGTAACGCTTCGGCGCCCCGTGCAGCTCTTTTACCCCCTGGAACTTGCAAATGAATGAACCAAGGCAACTCTCACACAAAAAAAATTAAAAAAGAGGGGGGGAGGAGGGAGAATGTTGCAGATTGGAAAGAATTTTACGCTTGCCAGAAAACGACGAGAAGAAAGAAGAAGTTTGAAGATATAAGTGGAACGAGGCGAACGACAGACAGAAGCCGATCGAGACACTTCTGTTTCATGATGTATATTCAATTGATTTATTAGTGTAAATACAGTTTGTGTTTTGTTTTTACGTCAATTTCCTGATTTAAATACGACGCCCACACGACCTCTTCGATGCTGAAACAGGATACTCGGTGCGCACATGAAGTATATGAGCAATATTATCTAAAAAAATGTAAGCGCTGCACCATGTAAAAATAAAATATATAATTAAAACGTAAAACCTAGCCTGAACGTTGACATTTAAATATCTGCGCACTAATTCCGGAGACGTGCAGCCTAGTTTAATTAAAATTAATTAAAAGAAGCAGAAAAAAATATTGGGTAGAAGAGTTCATGAGAAATTAACTTTAGCAAGGCACATGTCGCGAAGAACAGGACTTACTGAGAAAAAAACTTCACCGCATCTCCACGTGGTGAATGTTGTTGATTGGGGCGAAGCTCTGGTGGTGCTTGTCTGCGTAGACGCTGAGCCGCAGCATGCCGAGCCTTTCGTTTGTTTTCATCCACGTCAGAAAGAGAATTTGTGGTATGGAACGGGGTTATATACGCATTTGAGCATTTGACCGCAGCGCCCTTTCGTCTATAAACGTTGAGCCAGTGCATGCAAAGTTTAACGCGATTATATACGCATTTGACCGCTGCGCCCTCACCTGTATAGACGTTGAGCGGCTACATGCAACATTTCATCCATGACATCCCCATCTCTTGAGTTACTACCACATCTCAGAGCCCCCTACTCGTCCCGCAGACGTGGCCGAGTGGTTAAGGCGATGGACTAGATATTCATTGGGGTCTCCCCGCACAGGTTCGAATCCTGTCAACTGCGCAAACATTTTCATTTTTTTTTTCATCTTTTTGATTTTGTCCTACACGAGTGCTCACGTGCTCGTGAGCACGTGAGCTTACGAGCAGGAGCACGAGCTCTGGACGCCAGATAGATGGACAGATGGACGGAGGGAGGGACGGACGGACATGGCTAGCCCCTAAAGAGCTTCGCCCCTAATAAGAGTTGTTTGATAAATTACAAAGATGCTCTTTACTGCTTATGGCGAGAATGGGACTGTTAGGTCAAAATACATCTTGGACTTAATTTTAGATATAACCACTTATGTGCCATAGGCTATTGTTATAACGAGATGCTGAAACATGTGGTATTAAAGTTCACGGGGCTACATCCTGCGTTTCATGATGAGGTAAAGAAATAGGTGGGACAACTGTGTTTTGCACCCGACGATAGAAGAACGTAGGAACAAAAGCTTACAGTCCGAAATAGGATGTCAGGATATTGGTGGAGAAAGTCTAGAGAGGTGTAGTAATACACAAAATTGGCCGGGTAGATAATTTAACGAAAGGCGGAACTTATAGTAAAATTTAAAGGGGGGGGGGGGGGGGGGAAGGGTTAATGCTTCGAAACTATGCGGTGCAAGCTGCCGTCTCGTTAAAACTGTATAGTCAATATGATATATTATTACATCCGTCTTATGATAGAAGACATCCTCGCTGAAAGTACTCTGGTAGTGTTCACAGTGCCTCGCAAGGCAATGCAGCGGACTGAAAAAGACATCGCTGAACAGACGCGGGGGCTCACTGACTCTAAGCGTATTGGTCGTGCTAACCAGACACCGGAAGCGAGAGAACAGCGCTTGGCTAGGGACAAAAAAGCAAAGTGCCCAGTTCTGTCACGACCGAGAGTCCAGGGAAAGACCTGGTTATCTCTCCCTTTATTAGGCGGAATATGGCCTTCATAAAAGAAACCTCGACATGCTTTCGCAATTCAACGTAGTGCGCAGCGACGCACCGCAGAAGCCGCCTGGTGTTGATTTAATATGCACTTTAGAAGGGGAGGCATAATCAATCAGCCCCGAAAGGCCGAAGCCGCCACATCCAGCTCAGGCTATGCTCGGCGTTCCAATCACGCGGCCGATCTATCGGAAGCGGGAAATGATTCGCGGAAGCGAAATTCAATTTTTAACTTAGACAGGCATCTTAACAGATAGCTCTTCGTGTCTAATATTATAGAGTTCTGGGGAGCAGGTGTCGAGCTACGATTTAGATCAGAGCAGCGGCCTGGTACATTTGTCAAATGGTTGGCGTGCAATGTTTTATCTTAGAATAGATAGTGGAAACGCGTTTATTGATTCCTATCGCAGAAAATATTAAAGGGGGTTGATTCACCCAACTATGACAATATAAATAGGGTTGAGAAGATGCGTGAAAATGTACCGCTTATGAAGGCAGTGTAAAACAAAAATTTAATTTTAATAAGTCTTATATCGGATATCTCATATTCTCATGTGCACTCACGGATGAGTGTTCAAGCGCGTTATGGTCTACACCGACAGGGAACAACGAAACAAATGTGTGTACAAATTTTCCTTCACATCACTTTGTTTTCCTTTATTTTTAATTTTCAATTTTATTACGCATTTTAGCTGAGCTTTATACATTACTGCATATTCAAGCGATTTTTTTAAAGGGTGGTGAATTCGTATCTTTATACGTCTGTCATTGCGCCTTTATTATATTTGGCTTGGTGGCGGAGTCCTTTTAATTATCATTGTAGCACAAACTAATTCTGAACAGTAACTACCCGCCACCTTGCGTACACGAATACGGTTCCCTCCATTCCATACACCTCTTTGATGTTTACGAATCAAAGTTCACTTGCGCTAGGTACGTCACAGTCCAGCATGCGCATGTTCGTCGCTTCTGGAGGCGAGCAAAGTTCGCGCCACATGCACGAACGCAAAAGATGACTCCGACCAGATGCGCTTTTCTGAAGTGGTCGATAGGAGTTTTGCAAAAATTACTCATGAAAAAAAAATGCTACATGCTCTATATGCATGTTGCGTGTGTGATTTTCTGATGGCGTCAACAACATTAACTTTTTTTTTAGAAAACCTAAAACGAATGGCACGTGCATTCAGATAAGACTAGCGTGTGCTGAACCTCTTTCCACATTTGGAGCATTCTTCGTTGTGCTTAATTAATTTGAAAAAAAAAAGAAAAATAACTCCGTCGTGTCAATTTTCTTTTTCTTTTTTTTTCCCAGCGTATTTGTTTGTGTGTAATAGAACGGGTTTACGCCAGCGATTTCACGGAACGTTTCAAACCACGGCTTGAGCGAAACTTGTTTTCTCAAAATCCCGGTTGCTTTTATTTTCTTGTAATTTAGCACTTAAGCCAAGGTCACATTTTGTGCAAATTGATATAATTATTAACTTCATATATCATTAACGAGAGTTTGCTCTCTGAGGCGCCAGCAAGGCAGGCGCGTGTGTACCTCATTGCTGGCCGCGCGCCTTGTATCCCATCATTGACGTCACGTTTGGATCGTGGAGAAACTTGGTCAAAACTAGAAGAACGAAGTTTCGTTTTCGATAGCAAAAACAATAATACTTTTTTTTTTAAATTAACTAGAGTGCAACTGGAGAAAAGCAGGTACATTTAGAATAAGGAAGCCACCAGAATTCAGAGGATGTGTTTGAATTTTGTAGCTCAAAACATCGGGGAAGAAAGTGGCCTTTAGGTCCAGGACGGCGCCAAGAAAGTCATTGCATATGCGTGTACTGACAGGATATTTATGCTTGCCAAGGTTTCTATTTGTACATGACATATAACAACCCAACTCTCCAGAACATAATTTTCGGCTTGAAATTCGTTTCCTTTCCGTCCGAAAACCGCCGATCGAGCAGTGGCCGGTTTGAGTCGCGCTCACATCCTCTTCCGTGGTCACGTACCGTTTTCTACGGTTTGGGCACAACCACCAAAGATAATCAAGGTCGTGAGTAATCGAAGGCTCACGCTCAATACCAAAAATAAACCAAAAATAGTATACACATTTTTTTTGGCTTCTAAAAAATTGCAAATACGTCAATTGAAAAAAAAAAATGGGAAAGCCACGTGACTTTCGGTAACTTTCTCCTCTATAATTTTTCTTCCTCCCCAGTCCAGTTTCGGTTTCGGTTTCGAGCAGTTGCATTTTAGAGCGCAGCTCTTAGGCGCCCGTTTCCGGTTCAGTGGCGTCGCCGTTGGCCTCGACGAAGGCGTAACCGTGCGCGTTGCATTAGGGGAAATTTTCACGCTAAATTTAGCGGGTTAAGTTTCCCCGCTAAATTTAGTGGAAAAACTGTTCCGCTAAATTAAGCAGAAATAATTTTTCCGCGAAATTTAACGCTCAATTTAGCGGGGAAACTTACGTCACGTAACCTCAACACCAATTCAGTTTTCCCGCTAAATTTAGCGGGAATATTTCCTCATTCAATATAGCGGAGAAATTTTCGCAAAATTTAGCGGGAAATTTAGCAAAAACGTTTCGCTAAATGGGAGGGCAGCAGGCCAGGAGCATGGGAGGGTACGGAGGGGGAAGAGGGGCATTCCCTCCCCTCCTCCTCCTCAAAAGCTGCGCTCCAATTCGGCATCACAGAGAATTGTAAATATCTCCATTTTTTTAGAGCGCAGCTCTTAGGCGCCCGTTTCCGGGTTGAGTGGCGTCGGTGTCTGCGTAACCGCGCGTTGGATTATGGGACGTCTCTCATAATGACGTCACGTGACGTCACGAGGGTAAAATTTTTCTGTTAAATTGGCGCGAAAATATTTCGCTAAATTTTGAGAAAATTGTTTTGCTAAATTTAGAGGGACGTTTCCCATAAAGACGCCACACGTCAAATTAGCGGTAAAATTTTCCGGCTAAATTTACCGGGAAATTTAGCAAACATTTTCCGCTGAATGGGAGAGGATGATGAGAGCGTATGGAGGGGGAGGAGGAGCATACCTTCCTCTCTGTACCCTCTCCTCCTCCTCTTCAAGAGCCGCGCTCTAATTCGGCCTTACAGAGAATTGGGAACGTGTTTAATTTTTTTTTTTTTTTTAAGTATTAAATATTGCCGCCTGCAGGGCCGAGAAAGCAACGCTCGGTCACTAACTTTTAGAAGATTCGCGTTTATTCTTGCTTCAGACGTAACTTTTATTCCTGCTTTCTTGTTCTCGAAAGTTTCTTTTCATTCTCGCTCCGAAAGCGGAACTCTCGAACGTTTTTTGCCGAATATTATAAATATTGACGGACGCTATACACGGCGACGACTTTTCTTGGCAATGCAGTGGGGGGTACAGGCACGCATCCCCTATCTCATTTTGAGCGCTGGATAAGGCTGTGCGCGGGCTCTCCTCCACTTCCACTGAATTGCCAACAAAAGCTGTCGCCGAATATAGATAAGGAACTGCGCGGGACCTTGTCGAGTCAGTATCGTTCTCGCTTGCTGTTACGCCGCCCAATCGACGCCCGCTTTGCTGCTGTCTCAACACTCGTTTTTGTTTTGTTTTGTTTGGCATAAGTTCGCCGATTAAACCTTTATTTTCAGTTCACTGCTCGTCCTCTCGTCACCTTCATTCGCGACAATATATATGTGATGCTGTGGCAAAATATTGAGTGGGTAGTCTTCCGGCACTTGAACAAATCGTCTGCTAAAAATAAATAAAAAAGTTTGGGGGTGTCAGTCTCCATTTAGATGTGTGAAAGGGACTATATTTTGAAAAGATGGAATACTTTAGGGTTTCCTATAATGCCACGAAGTTCCGACCCCACCTCTGCGAAGGTTCATTCCCAGCAGTTAGCCTCCATTTCTCGCTCTGTTGGCTGTTCACTTTGAGAACTCAATGGGTTCACCGTTTGCAGTAGCTCGACACCACGAGGCATAAAATTCATGATGCCAGCATAACGAAGTCAACTACCTTTCGCGAGATCTCATGACGGACTTAAGCGGCGATGATGATGTTATCTTCCGAGAAATGAACACCGCGATTATGACAGACCGGCTGTGCCAGCCTGCAGCGCATTTGAAGAAAAAAAAAGGAAAGGAAGTTCTTCAAAACTTCGTGCGGCTCCTGCCTCCTTTCAGCCTTCGACACGGTGTTCTGCACAAGAATTGTGATGTTATCGAGTGAAAGTCGCTTTGGTTGTGCCGGATGACCCACGTAAGACAAGCGCCGAGGCTTCCACGACGATCCGTACGCGACACACCGCGCCAACAGTCGTACGCTCGCATGCATTCGCGGGAGTACTTCTCGCCTCGATCCCCGATGTTCGTTCATAAGCACCTCCTGACCTGTCGGACTTGCCGCATCCGACAGATACGGGAGTAATTTAACGAGCCTCGAGCTGTTGTTTTCGCCATTCCGTTTTATTTCGTCAGACTTGGAAATCGATGTGACCTCAAATAGGAAGTAAAGTTATTCGTTTGCCATCTGCGCTGGCCACCAAAGGCACATTATTACGAACAACCATGCATCGTTCAGCTTAAATTCATACGTCGCTGACGCTACAAGCTAATGGGACAAGTCAAGCACCTCTAAAAGTGCAAGTCACTGGGTCTTTTATGTTAATAATTGGTTCAGATACGATAGAACACGTACACAAACATGACGAGCACCACAATGGTACCATTTTGACGCTGTCTGATAAGTCAGGTCATAGCGTCATCTGCGTCTGGCCTTAAAAACAGACTGACAGGGTGTTTATGCTCGCCGAGGTTTTTACTTGTACGTGACATATGAGAGCCCACCAACCCAGAACAGAATTTGTGGTTCGAAATTCGTTTTTTTTTTTCGCCCAAAAACCGCCGATCGAGAACTGGCCGGTTTGAGTCGAGTTCACACTCTTCTCCGTGGTCACGGACCGTTTTCTAACGTTTAGACGTAACCACCAAATATAATTAAAGTCGTAGGTCATCGAAAGCACGCACACAATACTAAAAAAAAGAAAATAACTACGATACCTATTTTTGGGGGCTTCTAAAAAGCTGCAAATGCGTTGTTTGGGGGAAAAAAGTATCACAACTACGTGACTTCCGCCACATTTGTCCTCTATATTTTTTCTTCCTCCCCAGTCCAGTTTCGGTTTCGGTTTAGGGCAGTTGCGTTTTTTTTTGTTTTTTTTTGCTTTATTAAAAATATATGTGATGCGGTAGCAAAATACACATTGGGTAGTCTTCTGACACCATAATGAATCGTCTGGCAAAAAATAAAAAAATAGATTTGGGGGGGAGGGGGGGGTGTCAGTGTCCCTTTAAGGTGAGAAGAAGTATAGTGCTCTGCAAGCGCGATGCCAAAAATATTGCCGCTAGGTCAAACATAGCTTAGTAGGAGTTGAAAAAAGCTATGTGGTAAACTTCATATTCAATTCAAAAGACTCAGTCATGCCGCACTTGAGGAACATAACAAGTGAATTCTGATTATCAACGCATCACCCATTCCACATTTGCGCGATATAAAAAAGTCGTTATGCTTTTTAATGACCTTGTTAGAAGAATCTCTTAATGTTTCGCTGAAAGCACGCTAACTTCCGCCGCTTTTTTTCCTTTCAGATAAATCATGCCCACAACTACTCGAATTACAGAAACACTAAGCCTCACAAGATAACCTGGGTTGTGCACAACCTCACACATAGCTTGGACCACCCGCTGTGCGGGGGATTTAGCTCTCGTCTAATTAAGCTTCGAGACGCCTTCGATAAGCTGGATTGGGGATAATTTTTACTTGCTTCACAAAAATGATCAATTAAATATATCTATTCTCCTATCTGTCATCCTTCCGGGCCTCAGAATTCGATAGTGTGCTATGGCACCATCGGAAAGAACAACTGCACACACTACAAGGTTGCTTGTTTTATTTGCTGATTCCATTTCTCAGCTAAAATCACTGTCAAACAGCAACTGAGCTGCACTAATGTTGCTGCGCCACATTGAAACTAAACAGGAAATGAGCCATCGAGTTTGCTTTTTCCCCGCCAACAACAAGTAGAAATGACGATCAGCACGTTGCGATGAGAATACAAAAGAGAATGGGGCCGCTGCCGAGCACCTTAACGTAGAGCTCTTGTATAGGCTCCCTACGGGAGCCAGAGTTGCGCGATCACGTGAGGAGCCGGATCAAGTGTCGTGCAGCAAAGTAGACGCTGAACGCGCCCCGATGTACGTTCCCCTGCTTTTGAGCGCGCTGCGCACCTCGAACGTGCGGCGCCGCTATTCGCCGAATTCAGTCGCGTGAGGAGCGGGATCAACATGCCGTGCAGGAAAGCCGGCGCTCCGTGTGTGAACGCGCAACTCTGGCTCCCGTAGGGAGCCTATACAGGAACTCTACCTTAACCAAACCTAACGAAAATAAAAAGTTGCTGGTTCAGAAGCAGTTTAGCCCTTCGATGCCGTATTGCTCGGGAGCAACAAGTCGAGAATGATTAAATTTCTCCTACGCCAAGTCCGCCTCAGTACATTTAACGCCCTCGGTCACAAGGCCGAGAACACCTGCGATTAGTAGTGAAGAATCGAATTGAATCTTCAAAACAGATCACTTCTCGTTTAAAGCCAAAGCGGACAGGGGATTTGGGGTGTGATGGCACGCACCACTGACCTCAAAATCTGAGAAGAAAAACAGGCTCAATATTGCAAATCCAGTCAAACGTGTCTCTACTTTGTGAAATGCAAAGTGCACCTGTGCCTCCTCCTAGGTCGTAACTGATTTCAGTCATTGGTCGTAAGCTAATGCTGCAAACACCCAACATTGCTCAAAATCAACATTTCAAAAACATAGATACAAAAAAAATGAATTGTTTACTGAGACAAGATTTCTGTCATCCTCTGTGTTGTAAAACCACGTCAGTATTTCTAGGTCTCCAGTATTTCAAGTAAAGTTTGGGGCATCAAATGGTTAATCAATTTTTGTTGTCTCAATATTTTATAACGAAAAGCGAAAGCCTTCTTAGATATAATTCGCTGTACCTCATGAGACAAAAAACAAAAACACGTTAAAGTGCTAAGATACAATATTTAAGTTCAAACATTTGTTTTTCCCAGCATCAGCGATATCACGCGCTGGGAAAATGTCGCGCGCTGGGAAAACGTAAGTCCTCGATGAAGAGGATGGCCCTTTCACTGCCAATGAGAGCGCAGTGGCAGAGGTGATGGCTGGCACATCTGCACACACTGCGGCAGTTGATGGCAACACCAATGAAGACAGGGGCACACAAGTGTCAAGCGGTGACTTCCCTGAAGGTTTCGCGTCCAAACTCGGACACGAAAACGTAAATCCACACACTGGGCTCCCATCCCTTGAAGTGCTTAATTCACTAGTGACATATGTTATAAAAGGCTTGTCAAGTTGACAGGCAAACATCAGTTGTGGGCACGAGAGAGAGTGTAGTCCTTAGGATGATGAAGCTGAAACACAATGTTTCAAGAACTTTCCTTAGGAACGCGTTTGTTAGGTGTATCTTATGAACATGCAAAAAGGAAAATCTTTGAAACTACAGAAGTCCTTTACATATCCTGTGATCAGTTGTGTCCATCCCCTCAAAAGATGTAATTCTCGAAAACATGCAGGTGCACTTCCGGCCTTTCCAGAATGTTCGGCTTGTGTTAGACTGCACAGAGATGCCAGTTGCTCAACCTAAGTGTTTGAAGCGTGCGCTGTTGACGTACTCCTATTACACAAAGGTTTCAGATGCAAATACCTGATTAGCGAAAGACCAAGTGGTGTAATTGCACATATCAGCAAGGGCTAAGATGGCAGGGCTTCCGATAAAGCTATTTTTTAGCAGAGCGGTGTCCTCAACTCCTTGCTGCAAGTGATTAACGCGATCATGATTCATCGTGGGTTTTTGACTGATTCCCTTAGTGAGCATCGATTGATCAAAGTAATCAGGGCTCCCATCAGGCAACAAGTGCTGCTCTCTTACCAAGAAGCCCCGATGACGCAGAAGATTCCGTCAGCGTGAGTCCACTTGGAACGAGCTATTCAGCGGATGAAATCTTCAACATTTTAGCTGGACAAATTCCGTGGAACATGCTCAGCATAATGGACGATATCATGCTGGTAATTGCAAGAATAATAAACATGTAAGCGCAACTTTTCTCTGAGTAAGGGTTCCTGTAAGTGTTTTAATGGGCACGCCGGTATGACTGAATGTCCGTGCGTACGTCAGATGCATTTTGCTTGTTTGGCTTACGGCAGTCCAGCGCTGGGTGATTTTAGAGTGGTGCCATGTTAACCTGGGCATGTGCGATCAAAGGGCAGCTCCGGTCAATTCCGCAAAATTTTGGATTACATGTGATGATCGTCTCAGAGCTACTAATAAACGGTTATATGTCATTCGTTTCCCGAAAGGTTAAATAGTTTTCTTGCAAACCTCGTTTAAACAAAAATCACAAAGCAAAACCTCAACTTTGCTCGCGGCAGGCAACATCGGTCCTCCTCATCACATTAAATGACATCACGTGGTACGGAGAGCTACGTCGGCTATGTCATCAACGCCCCACGACCTTTTCTTTCTCTCTCGCCTGCGCGGATTGCGCCTCGAAAAGTAAGAAACAAGCAAAACAATTATTTACGTTTGTAACGTTTCGCACATTGTTGACCGTCCCCCTAGAGCAGCGTTGACGACGGTGTTTCGTGCACCACCCGCTAGATTGGACAGGTTTTATTGAGTGTTCAGCCGCTCCGACTTAGGTGGTCGGTTTAATAAACTTTTAGGCGGAATTAAGTCGTAATATTTAATGCGTAGGCTGACGTGCGGGCTTTTTAGATGATACGACTTGGGACTGCACTGTTTTCTCAACATCAAAAATTGAACCGAAGTTGCCCTCTAAGTCACTTCTATGGAGCAGCCTTTTCATGAAATATTCTTAACCTCGCGCTTTTTACATTTTAATTTGCGCGAGATGTACACGTTCTGTGAGCAAATACCCTTCAGATCTGTATAACGTTTTTCTAGATTAGCATTGAAAGAAACATGTGAGTCCTACGGTGTAATGTGCGTAAGGTCCCTTATGTCTGCGTTAAAACTTAGTCGCATTCCGATTTCCTCAGGCTTTATTTTTTTAATAACGTAGCGGAAAGGACAAGTAAAAAAAGTAAACTCTTGTCCTGTTTCCTTCTTCTACTCGTCGTCTTCTGCACCATTTCGTTCAATTATGTCTAGCTAACTAACCGTGAGTCGATTTTGAATACTATTTTTTTCCGTAAAAACAAAGCTGCTCAAGGTGTCCTTAGATCTAGAACTTGAATCTGAGTAATTTTTCAAGTTTCTTACTTTATACATGAGCATGCTTTCTAATATGGCGCAGGTGTGGTTTTAGAAAAATTAAGGAAAACAAGTTTAATCTCGGTGCTTGCACAGAAAATTTAAGATGTGAAAAGTTTCACTAAATTGGATGAAAAATAAAAAAAGAAATTATGGCGAAAAAATGGTCTTCCTAAAACGTGTTTGTTCGCATTGTAGCTGTGACTACTGTAAATAAAAAAAAAAACATAGTGTCACTGTTTATGTAATAAAGTTAAAAATTATCTTCAGAAGCACCCATAGTGCTTCACAGTAACCCACACAAGGTGCCGCATGCGAGATCGGGCAGACACAAAGGTAAGGTCGAGTTCTTGCAGTTTATTTGTGACACAAATTTCAATCATCTTTCATTAGCTAACATGACAGTGGCAGCGATATTAAGGCAAATTCAGTGTCTCAAATGTATCTCTACTCATGCATGTAACTTATTGTTAAACACATGTTATAACTTAACACGCTGAAATATATCATTAAAAATGTGTGTGTCGTAACCTCGCGAATCGTTTCCTTGAAGTCCTCGAACTTTACAGCATTATAGACAATGTTCCAGAGGCGAAACGTGGCATCATTAATGTAAACAAAGCAGTGAGCACTATGTACGCCAGACACTGCCGTCTGCACGTTCACCTGTGTCGCATAATCAACTTTCAGTGTTCACTTCTAAAAACTGGAGAACGCGTCATTTTCCAGTTTGTTAGGGCACTTAACCTTTAACTGCACGATTTTGCCCTGGCAGCACTGGCAACGTAATGTGACAACTCCATCTGGCGAACACACTTTGAATGTAAAATACTTTAGTAGGAGCAGGCCAAACTCCTTGATTGAGGGCTCATGCCCTCCAGCATGGAGTAGCTGAATGTAGCGGTTTTTTGCAGGGCCTTCCTTTTTTGCACCCGCCCTCATCAACGGTGTGCATACTGGGTTTGATCGAGAGTTCAAGCTACGCAACGCGCTACATTCACAGCTTTCTTCGCCCGCAATATAGTTCTTGCTTTCGTCATCCATGTGTGTACTATGCTGGCGGTCACTATCCCCTTCCTGTACGTATGCCAAGCAGGTGAAGTTGCCTGGTTTCTTGTGGCTGCTTCGAATTGACTGAGTGCCAAGTCTGATCCATAGACGTGCCAGAGTCGTAACAATACTTCTTTAAATCTTTTTCCATCCAGTGCAGCTGCTTCATGTTGCAGCAGTGTCGTGAGAAGTGCAGGGGCAGTCAGCACTGCAGAAATACTGAAACCCAACACATCGTTTAGCTGATATTGTAAAGAAAAAGACAAAACTTTGTTGGCTTTTACGCTTTTTAAATACTGCCAAAGCTATGGCTTTTTAGAAGCAAACTATGCGTACAGCTTGTGTGTAATATAGAGTAAGGACAATTATTTAAATTTAATTTATTTTTCTAAAAATTGCCAACATGCCTTCTCGAACGACAAAGGGAAAAATTTGGAGGTCTGTGTCTCATGAAATAATTTATTCAGTATCAAATCATTTGAAGGTATACTCTACTCATACATGGCTACTATTAAAAAAATAAGATACCTGAGATACGATAGCCGGGATATATTAAGGCAAACATAGGAAAAAAGTCCAACAACGAAACATTTTGATGCAAATAAAAAAAACAACACCAACTTCGATTTTTTTTTAAATTTGGGTACCCTGTTATACTTTATTTTGGCATTCATTTCCATCAAAAACATGTTGCATTATTTTATTGAGAAAGAAGACACAACTCCCCAAAGTAGGGTCCTTTTCCGAAGCCTACACTTAGCAGTGCCCTAAACGAGAAGTGACTCTGAGTACCAGTTTCAGGAAACTAAAACACATCTTTCATATATTTCTATTCAGATGAGGCCACTGAAAACTAGAGCAATCGGTCACACACTAAAAGTGAAGAGAGACTATATACAACATTTTACATACAGCGTTCAAAGAGGTATCATATTAGAGATTAGTGATTCGAGAAAAGATGATGCAGCGTGAAGTTTTACTTTCCGGTATAATTTATATTTAAAAGAAAAGAAGCAACTTAACTTCCACACACAAAAATTAAGATAGAATACTAAAATTGTTTAGGTTAGTTATGCATTTCCGGGGACAAACCATTTCAGGTGAGCGGTGCCACCGCGCCGGACTGTAAGAGCTTCGATACTCTCGGTGTAAAAATGGATCGTGGCAAACCGAGATATTTTACCCTGCTCGAGAATAACGTTTCATGATTCTCATATGGTGATCAGATACAGATTATGAGCTATCACCAAGTAAAACAGTAGGTTAAATACCCCGCGAAGAAAACTGTGATAAATAAGATGTCCCTGAGTTCAAAATGAGCAGTCCTAGGGGAATCGAATTCGGCACTTTACACTAAGGCTTTTCTTGATGCGCCCATTTTTTTTTTAAGTTTCTTCTAACCAGACCCGACTGTCCATGCTACATATATGTCACAGGTTCCTTTTGTTGATGACTTGCACAGCCGCCACGCGTGCCAGGACTGAATGCCAGGGAAGGTGCGCACCGTCAGCCACTCTTTTTTTTTCACGATATCGAACTTTATTTTTGTCCAGATACTCAAGGTACACGCCTTTCAGTTTCTCGAATAGAACGCTCACCATTGTCCTGGCCGTCTGAATGGTGTTTATTAAACTTCCACTAAGGTTGTTCAGCGTAACCTGGTGCTTCACGAGTCCGCCCACTCTGTCACATGCATTTTTCTATGTCCAGATGCAGAAAATAACCACTGGGCTTGTAAGCAATCGTTCTGCCCAAACTGGTGAAGATGGTAGCGATTCTTAAAATGACTGGCGGCCCCGTCGCTTACGTACGTCACGTGCGAGTATACCGCAACGCTGTCTTCAACCCAATCTTTCACTTTTTCTAGAGCAAAGCACGTGAGAGCGACGTCGTCACACAGGTCCTCACTGAGGATAACAACGCTGTTTGTAGATTTTCTTGTCGCCACTACACATGTAAATATCGTAACTTTTTTTCTTCAGTAGTTTGCGTTTTTTTTTTTCTCAGGAATCACCGTGGTCAGGTTTTCAGCCAAGTCAAAATGAAAGACAATGCTCCCGCGTTGCATGCAGCTGCTTTTCATCGTAGATCGCTTTATCTTGTGTTTGTTAGATATGGCCGCGAAATATCCAACTTTCAACCGTTACTTGAACGACTTCGGACACCCATGTTGTAAGCACAATATCTTCATCCTCTTCGATATGAAGTTCCTCGAGCGTAAGATACTGGCCTTTTGGGCAGTGATCACGGTCTCCTTAAAGACACACACTTGTTGGTGGCTCGCACAGAAATGCTAAGTTCATTTCACCAGTGTTGAATGTTGAGCATGTAACGTTCTCTACAGCGGCAATACAAAGGTAATAGTTGGCACTGCGCACACAAACGTACACTTCCTGGTGTGGAATACATTTGACCCATCTATAGAGCAAGGGATAAAATTTCGTTAGCCCAACGCCGGAATCAGGATGCTTGTCTTTGTATACACGAAAGGCCTCTCGGATTGAGTGTGTCAGGAGGCGCTTTGGCACGAACGTTCTATCCCCGTCAAGCATTACAGAGATAAAGTCCTTCTGGTTGGGACCTTGGCGCGAACATTGTAGCTCGTCTTTAGCGAAGTACTCTAAGGCAGCAGACAGGTTCTCAGGGCTCACTTTGCACCTCGTGTAAGAATCCGCTTCATACCACACGCCGTGCTTTTCCTTACCTAAAACGTAAACACTGTCGCCATGTTAACCTTTCCTAGGTTAACATGGCGACGGTGTTTACGCTCTATTGTATTTAGGCGGGGCTTGAATATTTGGGGGTTCTGCTCCCTGTCGGTGTGCCTCTTTGTGCCTGATATTATCGCCCTCGAAGCCAGCGAGTGGGATGATGACAGGCAGGACTGCTCAGTGAACAGGCATCGGCGACCATATTTTTCTCGTTGAAGCAAACCCCCTCATCCTTGTCAGCGATTGGAAAAATGCAAAAAACGATTGTATAGGCCGTTATGCCAGAACTAGCGACGAGCGTCGCCTGCTACTTCCGTCAACTATTGCGCCATAATCGTGATCTTTGAGAGGAAATGATTGTTGCTAGCCACAGAACATTTTCACGCAGAAAAGTAATGCTTCAATACGTTTTTATTCTAGATATGAGTCAGGGATATATATAAGAGAGGGAGAGATAGCGGGTAAGAGAGAGTAGCATATAGTGCCGTTGGAAAATAAAGTAAACAAAGTTCCCATTGGCCGATGGCTGCAGGATTTTTTCTCGGATCACTAGTTCGTAATATGATAGCTCTTTGTGCATAGTGGTTTCTCCGCAATTTTAGTGCGTGAACGATTTCTATAGTTATCAATGGCCTCATCTGAATAAAAATATATAAAATACGTGTGTTAGTTTCATGAAACTGAAGCTCAGAGTCACTTCTGGTATAGGGCACTGCTAAGTGTAGGCTTTGAAAAAGTACCCTACTTTGGGGAGTTGTTTCTTCTTTCTCAATAAAATAATGCAACATGTTTTTAAAAGAAATGAATGCCGAAATAGAATACAACAGGGCACCCAAATTTAAAAAAATCGAAGATATTTTGTTTATTTGCATTAGAACTTTTCGTTGTTAGATTTTTTTCCGATGTTTGCCTAAATATATCCCGACTATCGTATTACTCATATACCTTTTTTATATAAAAGCCATATATAAGTAGAATACTATCTGCAAAGTATAATAATAATTATCAAATTATTCATGAGAAAGAGGCCTTCAAATTTTGACAATATATCGTTCGAGCAGGCAGGTTTGGCAATGTTTATAAAAATAAACAAAATTTAAATGAATATTATTATTTTACATTACAAGCAATCTGTACGCATACGGGGCGTCTAAAAAGTATTAGTATTCTCCTAATGTTATCGTTTTAGTTATTCACTCTCAAACCTGCCCCCTCGATCAGTGCGCGTTAATGCAACTGTCCACCTCTTTATGCCTTTTTTTATGGTCAAAACTAAGTGTGGATTCGATTATTCCAGACACTAGGCAATAGCATATAAAAACATCAGTTGACCCACCCTTTGGTCGATCTTATCTGAAATCACCCATATACCAATATTGTTTGTAAGTAACTGGCTAAGTAATGAAGGTAGACGATAAGTGATTGACTGATAAGTATAATTAGTACGAGCTCGGGGTATGATTCATATTTCCGAGAGGCGTGTGTTGATGCGGTGAGGATGTTCGGAGAGGTTCGCCATTTTTAAAAAAACAAAATATGGTCGGAAGTTGGAAAGCGGAAACTATGCAGCAGTCTATAGTCGTACATCTTTTCAATGGTAATTACTTTATATTGGGCAAATAGGGGCTTGTATGAGCCATATAGTGTTCATTGGCAATGTAACGGAGTTTTTTTTTTTTTTTTAAGTAAAGCAAGCTTTTTAATGTTTATTTGAGTAGTCTTCTCCCAAATAGGATGACAATAATTGATGTAGGACTGAAATAGTGAATAGTAAATTAGCAGTTTAACATTAGCAGGAAGAACTGAGCGACAGTGGGACATGATTCGAACCACTTTGAAAAGCTCCTTTACTAGATAATCGACATAGTCATTCCACAAAAGATGCTCAGAAAAAAAATTATTCCGAGCGTTTATGGACTTTTAA